>JBCEWB010120409.1:0-11522 GCA_039654565.1 Peronia peronii | reverse complement strand
TTTGACCCAGAGACGCACTTCATACTTTCAAGAAGAGGTCAAAGAATGAAAATATCGCTAAAACTCAAAATCGACAAGTTTGACCCCTAGCATCGATTTTCACTGCCGACCTTGGCCTTAAGTTATATATGTGCAATTCTAAAAGAGTATTTAAAGAAATAACATTACATGAATATCTAGTCATATCACATAATAGCTTGTCAGTACTGATTTTCATGCTCAGTCTACAACTGCAGTTGCCACTGACTTGCACTTGCAATACAAAAAGACAACTGATCGTTTGTTGGATTTGGTTCAGTGAGAGAAACTGTTCACAGACATACAAAACACTGCTACCTAAAGTCACTGATGGGTGGTCTGCTCTGACATTCATCCTGCTCATCGTTGGCATTTTCAAGTAGATAGAACTGACTTTGTTGATTGGGTAGCTGAAAGGTAGCATGATCTAAAAATCAACACCATGATCTCTAAACTGAGAATTTTGTCCACTGAGATAACTGACTGCAGGTGGCTGAAAAGCTCTTAATAACCTGAATCACCTGAACATTTTTTAAACCGTACTGAAAGTATTGAATTGTATATATAAATCTGTCAGGCATGATAGAGCAACAGCTCATTTCATTATAATAATTACAACGTAGTATATTGATATTATAGTTGTTATTTTAAGATTTAAATTTTTGGCGGGGTTGAAATTTTATATAGATAATCTCCCCTTCTTTACCCTTTTACTTTTTTTTCTTTTCAGTAAATTAGATATTGTCCCCTCCTGCTGTTTCATTTTTATTTCTTGTATCATACAAAAGCTTCAGATCTGATATTTGTAAATTAATAGTGTTTAATGAATGGTTTTCTGCTTGCTTTCATGACCAGTTTGCTTGGAAAATTGTTGTTGGATGTAAAAAATTTTGGTTTGCCAAAAATCTTTTTTTTTTTTTTATCTGTTCTCACTTTGAATAAGCATAATGCTGTTATATTTTGTTTCAAATTGAGGAAACACCACAGTTTGCAAACATTAAATTTATTATTGAAAATCGTCACTTAAGAGAAATTTGCAATTGTGTCAGATCAGACTCAGTATTGGGGGTGTTTTCACCCACAAATAAATGAAGTTTAGAGTTCAAGTAAGTTTTTATTTTCTGGTTTTGATTACATTGTCCCTATTTTCTAGCACAGCAAAATCAGAAACGAAGATATTTTATGTTAGACAAGTCTGCCATTTTTAGTGAGCAAAAAATGGTTGGTTCATGTATTTAGAATAACCATGTGATGCACAGTGGTCATATATATCATTACTGCTGGCAGATAGTATAGTACAATAAAGTATTACTTTAGTTAATGACTTTCCATCTTTAAACCTATCAAATAATATTACTCAGTGACCAGTTATGCTATCAGGTTAATTCAGAACATAAGTATTCTCAGCCATGGATTGAAATTATTTCTTTAGAGGAATTGTAGTTGATGGCATTGTCTATTTTCATGTAGATGCTTTCATGCAGATTCCATTTTTGTCTTTTGTTTGAGGTTGACAATAAGATATTATAGAAAAGTAATGCTATGGTAATCAGTTGAAACTGACCCTCATATACATTGTGTTACAGCCCCCTCCTCCCCCTCAAAGGATTTTTTTAAAGGAAATTTGTCTTAGTTTTACACAGTTTAACTCTTTCTGTATTTAAAATTTCAAAAAAAAAAAAAATATACCCTCTGCAAGTAGACGATCTGTGTGATTTTGGTTATTAGAATACAACATTTTGACAAGCTTACAATGTGAATGAAAAACTATGTGCTTCTTTAAGTTAAATCTACGTCTACCCTACACTCCCTGCAAATGTGATATACATATGGACTGGGCTTTCACAGGTGAAAATTCAAGGTGGCAATGATAAGCTTCTCCAGGCAGCTTGTGAGCTCTTCTTGGGCAAGTCAGAAAAAGAGATCAGAAAAGTAGCCCAGGAGACATTGGAAGGTCACCAGAGAGCTATCATGGGCTGTATGACTGTTGAGGTGAGTGCCCAAAAGATTGTCACATTTTCAGAAGTCCGCCATAAGTCTTTGCTTTACTGCTATAAAATAACTCTCTTGGCAAGAACTATATTGCAGATCTGTCAGCAGGAGCTTGTTGTCAGTTCTTTTATTTTCTTAGAGGTATTTAAATTTCAAATTTGTGAGGCTTTATTCATTATTGTTTTTTTTTTTAATCAAGTTACGTCTTTGTAAAGGATTTGCAAGTTTTTGTCACCAAATTCTAAAGTAGGCAATGTAGAAGTCAGAAAAAATGAGAATGTCAGACATTTGTATTGTTTTTTTTTAGCAAAGTTTTGTCAGTCAGCTTATGTTCAATCTTGGTATTAGCATCAAGTGTAAACATTTTTTGCAGTTGTTTATTATTTTTTTAACAATCCACTTATAATTTTACATGCAAATTGTTTATGACACAGGAAATTTACAAAGATCGCAAGAAGTTCTCCAAGGCTGTATTTGAAGTGGCCTCCTCGGACTTGGTGAACATGGGCATCTATGTTGTCAGTTACACCCTCAAGGATATTCGGGATGAAGAGGTAACTTGATAGTTGTTTTTTTTTTTAATTTGTTATGAGATAAAATATGTATCTGTTTGATACTGGGGAGAGAAAAGGACTTTTCGCAAGTATTCGGTTAAAAATAGATGTTAGATCAGTTGTTCAGCTTTGTTTGTTTCGTCTTTCAACCTTCTTCCTGGTGGTTATCTCGATGTGTTAGATCAGTTCATTGGATAAGAAGACTAGGAATAGTATTCTCAAAAAATAGAAAGTGGATAATGTCAAGGAATGTGAGATGAGCATTAGACATTTGCTGAAATTAATTTTTATGAGAAATGAGTCATTTAATCACATGGAAAACAACAGTGGTAACACCATGATTTTTCTGAATATGCATTCTTTTTACAGTATTTTTTTGTTTTTTGTTTTGGAGCCATCAATCTTAAAAAATGATTTTTGCAAAAAGAATCCAGACTCTTTGTCTTTTTGTGTGAATAATTTTGCTGGAAGTGAAAATTTATGAGATGATTTATTTCATGTGTTAATTAAGTGTTCATTGACTTTGTGGAACATTTGCTTCAAAGCAGACATGCAGACAGAAGCACTTATGTACATCTATAACACAATTGTGAAACAACTACTGCATGTTGACCATTGGCCTTTGTCAGACTTGAGAAGGAGTGGAAAAATGTGCATGCACAAAAGGAAATGGTGGTGTATTTTTATAATTTCAACATTGTTGAGCTCTATTACTGTCTGAGAAACATTGATGTTTGGTCATGTTCCATATTATTCATGAAATTTCTTTGAATTATTTTTATTTTGTTTTAATGATATTAAAAAATTTCAGTGGGAAAACATGGACGATGTCTGCATGAAGTAGATGTTGCACATACAAGGGTGATGTTGATGAAAGTTTTGCTGTATGGAACCAAATCTGAAAGAGGAAGAGCTGAAGGACAATTTGTTCTGTGCCTATGGGACATGTACTAAAAGCAACTAAAATTCATTAACATTTCAGCATGATGTTCCTTGCTCTTCACAGACAAAATGAATGTTGGTGTGTTTGATGAACAAGTGATTATTTTTTATAACTGATTTCTTTATTTCCAGTGAGTTCTACCCAAAAAAAAATTCACTCTTTAAATATATTTCATTACTTTGCGCCCTCATTCTCCATTTTTTGTTGTTTTTCTTTTCCTTGGAAATGTCAACAGTCCTAGAAAAAGATAACGTTTTGCAATTAGCAGATAGTGTTTTTTGTAAATATCAGTGCCTGAAGCAGCATGTAAATCAGATTTCTCAAAGTTTCTTAAAAGAGAATGAGTGTCACATTCTGATCTGAAATGATCAGCTATGACAGTAATGTATTTCCTCTTTAGGTGTCTTAAAGTGAGATGGCAGTGAAAAAATATTGCTTAGAGATAAAACACCTTTGAGGGGCAGGCTTAGAAATAAAAAGTCAGAAAAAGAGGGAGAAAAGAAAACCACAGAACATTCTTTGAATGCCTATAATACATTTGACTGAGCTGAATCTGACAAAGAGATGATTATGATTGAGGGAGGAGTGTTTCCTTCCATAGAGGCCATGAATCCATGTGTTTGTATTCCCAGGGCTATCTGTTAGCTTTAGGGAAAAAGAGAACAGAAGAGGTGAAGCGTGATGCTAGAATTGGAGAGGCAGAGGCTCGACGAGATGCAGGAATCAAGGTGATGTAATTCAGTCAAGTTCTTCAAGAAAAGCCGGTGGTTTGGTTCATAACTTTCTGCCACATATCTGTCACATGTATGGAATATATACTTTTGTCTTGATTTTTCTTCATGGGCACGAGTGATGACAGTAGTCATGAAACTTTGAAAGGAATCTCTTTAAGTAGTAAAGATAATAATCATGGGAAAATTACCTGAAATTTTGTTGCTTAGGATAAAAAAGCAGATTTCAGTGAAAGCTACATCAGTGTTTACACAGCCTCACCAATAACATTGTCTCTGAAATTTCTTGACCATTTGCTGGCCACAGCAGCATGGCAGTTTTATTAAGGAGCTCCAGTGCATTTGAGACATGCATGCATGTGGTGGGACAGAGTGTAGAACTGTAGAATGTTTGAACTGACAAGGCTGCTCAGTTAAAAAGTTGTATACTACATAACATTACTGCTTAACATTACTGACCTGCTTGGTGATCACTCTTGGTCATGGTAACCTAGCTATAGACTAGAGTGACCTATTTGTGTGCTGGAAGATCTGGACGTGGTTTTTTAAAAATTGACACAGATCTGAAATATGGTATTTAAAATGAGAGTTCAGGATTTTATGAAGGCAGTGAAATGCTCTTGCTTGTAATCAAGTAGATTGTTTCCAACATGTTATTTTCATTCTGGAAAAAAATTAATGTTGAAAGATTAATACTCTAGAAAGGTCTACCAGCATTCAAAAGATTATATTACTCTTTCTTTCTCTCATTTAAATGCCAGTCAAAATTTCCACAGGTTTCTCCTGGTCCTCATGCAGTTGAGAGTTTATATTTGCACGTTTTGAACAATTTGATTACTGCATCACAATTTTGCTTTTCAGTAGCCTTCTCAAAATATATTAGTTCAATGTATATACATGAACATGTGTTCCACATATGACTAAGCCTGGTTTCTTTGTTTTTTCTTCCACCCCTCATCTTTACCCTCCCCCATCATTCCTTACTTCTGTTCATATCTGATCACCCTGTTGTCTTCTCCCACATTGCACTTCCCACCTCCACCCTCTGCTTTCTGATCCTCCTCCCCCACTATCCCCCACTTGTCTACTCAAGATGTACTTGAAATCCCTGGGCATGGCCAGGACAGCCCAAGTTAAGAGAGATGCTCGCATTGGTGAAGCAGAGGCCAGAAGGGATGCTGGTATCAAGGTACTCGCACCCCATCCAGTGTTGTCAGAACAGACTCTGGAGTTGTAACTTTTTATTTGTGGTGCTGTGCACTCTAAGGCTGGGCATATGAAGAAACAAACATATTCACACCAAATTTCTCACTTTGACAGACTACTGGCACGTGATGTCATCTTTTCCTCAGTGTCATAGCTAAATTTTTCTCAATGTCTTGGTTAATTTTTATATTCTGTTAAATCATTCTGCATAGTACAAAATCTAAGAAAAAAAGCAACAAATGAAAACGATCGCACTTAAAAATTTATAAAGCTTATATAGATGACAAGAAAAATTTGGTAAACAAATTTTCAACACAAATAAAGGGAGTAACTTAATGGTCAATTGATGCCAATATAATTATTGAAAGATTCATGATGATTTTCATAATTGGGTATCATGGTAACAGTTGCAACGCTTAAATAGAATATATACTACACAGTCATGAGGAAGGCTTTGTGGCCCATGTAAGCCAGAATGTTTTGTTGTTCACCATGTCCAGCCTCAAGGATGGAAGTAGTTTGTGCTTGCATCCAACTATACTTTTTTTTTATGTGAACCCCTTTCCAGCAGAGCATGATGCTGATCGGAAGTGAAACCCCGGCTGTTTACAGCTCTTTTAAGGGTCATTTGATAGCATTGCAAGAAAATAAGCCCATTTTTTTTTTTATGTATGGCCCCTTTTATATCCTTGCTTTGGACAGAGATACCTTGCTTTGGACAAAGAAATATGTAGATCTGCTGTAGCTTCCTGAACCTATCTGTTTCTTATATTCGTGATGAAACCTTGCTGTGTCCTTAGAATGAGATCCATTTCCGTGATAACAGAAAATACCTGCAAGCACACACCTTATACAGAACATAATCAGTGTGTGTTGGGGAATCACCAAGTTGTCAAGCTACTGATATCAGAATGCTGTTCAAAGTTCCCATTTATTTCTGGTGTTTATCCATATGAAACTAATAACATCAAAAACAATCTAGTGAACTGTACTTTATGTCGATGGATCTAACATCAGTTTGATCCATAAGAAATTGTGTGACAGCCTGGGGAAAAAAGGAATTGAAGGAAAATCTACTTTCTTAGATCTTAGTTATGTCCTAAGCTTGGGGTATCTCTTTTATTTTTTTTTCCCTGAGAATTTTTAAAGATGGCAAGGTGAGAAAAGTGAATTTGGAGAAAAGTGGATTAAGATTTCAAATTTCAAAGGAATATTGGATATATATTTCTGTGTGTGTAGTTTTCTCACTCCCTTTGCCCTGTAATGTATTTCTAATTTTTTTCTTCATATATATATATTTTTTTAATGACCCAATGGTCGGTAGAAATATAAAAGGTTGATGGAGTTGGAGGTAACAGAAAGCATTTTTACATGGATCATCAACAAACTAGCATATTTCTTTGTATAAGTATGATTGTGTTGTCAGATCAAGACCTGCTGATAGATTAGGTCTGGCAAACTTCCTCTCAGGATTATTGCTATGATTTTGCTTTAAAAGATAATTCAGGCTGGATTAAAAGCCCATGTGATAACTGACTGTGTCCTAGCAGTAGCGTTTTTACAAAAATCCGTGTGACTCAACTATTTAGGGTTTTACAAGATACGATTTTATCTTATCATTATATTTTGACTTCTAGGAAGTTTTATTAGATTGGATTCGATTTTGCAAAGCAGTGTAGCTAAATGCCTCTAGATGTGACCTGATGGAGTCTGCTGAACGGGCTCTTGTTTTGAATTTTTTGACATGGTCAGTGACAAAACAACTTCAGAAACACATGTAGGAACAAATTTTTGTAAAACATCTGTGATATGTTAGAGATACATGGCTGAACTCAATTTTCAATATGTAAGTCCAATTTGTGTATTTTGTTTGTAGCTCAAGATCCACAAGTGCATCTTTATACGGCTTTTCCCAGGCTGGCACACAGTTGGCTAGTAATGACACTACAAAAAAAAAGTGAATGATCATCCCTTGTGCTATTATATACTATAGTGTTCTGAAAATTGTGCTGGGCTGATGCAGTGCATTGGACTTTGTCCATGCTTAGTAGGTAGTGTTGGTTTTCAGCTGCTGTCCGCAAGTCTTGCTCAGGATAAAATCCACCAGAATATAACAGCACTTGCATACCATAATTGTCTTACCTTTTCCTGTGCCGGCTGTCTTGGCACTTGTCCTCTTAGTATGGGACACACAGCTGCCTAGTATAATGGTGCCAATTTTCTCTGTTGCTATTTGTTCACTTCCTTCATCTAGTGGGCAGATCCAGTGGGTTGGTCCCCAAAAGTTACGATATTCTTTAAAAGCTGTCACCCATCCTGGCCAAATCTAGAGCAGATCAGCATTATCTGTGTCATGTTTTGCGCTGTTCTTGTTGATGTTTAAGATCAAGTTGTTGTGATTCCCAACTTTTCTTATTAGTTGTCCTTCTTTTGTCTCTTTTGTTATTTAGATCGTGTCAATAATTTTCTATGGTATTTGGGTATCTGTTGATGACCAATCAATTCTAGAAATATTCAACCAAAAAAAGGAGCATGTGTCAAATTCTCTTTTACAAGCTTCAACTTATGTCCGTCACACTATGTGGATGGTCATCAGTCACTATTGTTACTGTTGGTATTGCAACATTCAATTTCATTACTTCTTTTCAGTAGATACGTAGGCCTGTGTGTTTGATGTGATTGTGTTGCTCAAAATTAACCTTTTTAATTGTTTTTGTTTTTTGTTTTACATATTTCACACGTAGCCCTTGTTTTCTTTTGGTTTCATTAACCAGTTGGTAATAAAATGATTCTTCAGAACCCATGAGCGGGGTTGCTCATTTATTTTATAAATTAGTTTTTCAGAGTTAGTTCTGATTTCAAATTTGACCATTGCAGTATATCCACATTTTTCTTTCTTTAGTCTGTTTTGCGCATTGCTCGTTTGCTTAGCGTGCAATTCTGTGGCTAGAATCATTTGATATGTTCAGTGGCCTTGACTTTAAGAGACAGAAAGAAAAAAGGATGAGGGGGAAATGGCTGGTTGAAAGGGAGGGGGTGGAATGGGGAGGGGGAGGGGGGACAAATAAGCAAGAATGGAAATTTGTCATTGTGAGCCGGCAATGTCATATCTTATACCAGCTGTTTCTATTTTTAGTATGGGAATTATCCATTCGTTGCCTTTCCAGTAGTTAATTGTATTAGTAATGTCACAGTAAGTCACAGTTTTGAGGAAAAATAGATAAGAGTGATATGCACTGGTATATTTATACTAGTGGGAAAACACTTCTTTTTCATTTTTTTTTTTCCTACATTTGTAATATTATTTTCCTGTGATTTTAGTCATATGTTCTCATTCAAGCTCTTTGTGTTTACATTTGATATTACAGAATGTTGAAGTATAGTGATGTCTATCATCTGATTACAGTTTTTTGTAGAGATGCAAGTTCCATCCGAAAAGACCTGAGTAGAGCTTTAAGTAGTAAAAAAAGAAATTGTTGGATTGGCAAAATCATATTATACACGCTGTATATATATCGCTATCTAGGTGTAAAACTAACATGCTTTTACTAAAGTCATTTCTCGCAGTCTTACAGCCAGCTTTTGATATGTAGGTCTGTATGTCCATGATTGAAGTGATAAATTTAATCAGAAAAATGATTCTACTTGAGAATCCAGCGAATGACATATATAGGGAAGGTTAGCAATTGAAACAGCCTGTGGAAAAAGAATTATATGCAGTTAATTTGTTCCCATTAAATTTAGAGAAACACACAATTCGTTGAAGAAAGGAGGTTTTGGTAAAAATGCTAACACTAACTTGACAATTGAGCACCCAAATCCTTATCAATTTAACAACATTCTCTTTAAGAAGAGATCTGCTTTATGTTTATCACTCATTTTTGTGTGCAAGAGTTATGAACCAAACCAGAGTGCTTTTTTACAGTCATGATCATTCATATTGTGTGGTGCATGGAGTAAGCCTGTTACTCTCTGCACTTTTTAATATTGTGTGATTTATAAACTCAGAAATATCAGTACTTCTTTCTTTCATAATAATGTAAAAAAATGTTTTTACATGTGGCATACATTTTATTTATAGTTGTAGTTTTATAGACTGATCAGATTGCTTTATTTTTTTTTTTCCCATTTTGCAATTCATCTTATATTTCTTTATTCATAATTGCCAAAAGTGCAGATTTTGTGAGCTCCAACAATGTATCAGTTTTCTGCATGTACAGCATACCCTATCAGGGACAGTACTCAGTAAATATATTTCACTGCCTAACATTTGCAGTGGCAGATGGAGAAAGTTGAGATTCTGCTCAGACATCAGTGCCAGTCTCTTATAACTAAGTGTTAGGCGGGACTTTATTGTTTGTGATTATCATTCTGTATTTGCCCTGATTCTTTAGAAGCAGTCCATTTAGTCCGCTGTCTCACAGAGCAAATGAGGAAGCAAAAATCCCAGACAAAAAGGAACTTAAATCACCAGCTAGACCTGATTCGTCCCTTTTTTTTTTTTCTCCAACCTACTGAATAGATTTTGATCCAAGAAAAGATTCTGATCCTTTTAGAAAGAAAAATGTGGACAGCATTTATATTTACTTCCTAATTAAGTCAGATATCTTACAAAGAACCTCAAAAAGTAGCCTTTTTTATATATTATTATTATTTGTGCAAGGTGGGCAGAGGTCTGATTAGATCTAGTCCAAATGTTGCCTCATACATAATTCATAATAACATCAGGGGCACCTAAAGAAATGAAATCAAATTATTTTTTATTGCTCTTGAATAGGATAGGACTGATGCTAAGGATTTTGTCAGGAGCATTTTACTTTTATGGGCTTGTGGAGACAGGAGAGCAAATAAGTTTTATAATAGAAATATTCTGTGTCCATCATAGTAAACAAAATGTTCATTCAGAATATGGATTTCTATCCCCATTCCCTGTACAGGAAGCCATAGCTGAGGAAAAGCGTATGCAGGCCCGTTACCTCAACGACATTGAGATTGCAAAGTCTCAGAGAGACTTTGAGCTGAAGAAAGCTGCCTACGATGCCGAGATCCAAACTACCAAAGCTCAGGCAGATTTGGCCTACCAGCTACAGGTAAAGTATCGCAGTTCAGCTGTCTTGCTTCCCACTCTCTGTAGGAAAGTTTTTGATAGGCTCACTCTGTAGAGAGAAGGAGAGATATTTATCCCCTTAACTTATCTTCCTTGTGTTCACTTCCATGAATAGCCATGCCCATCGAACCCACTAACTCACCAAGTTACACAGGCCATTCACAGCTCTCTTATAAATTCTGAGAGCCATCATTGAGACAAAAAGTTGAAGTGCAGAGTCTGCATGCATAACAGCGACTACATTCAGGATAAGTAATGTCTTATATGATTGTGTTGATTGCTGCAACTGAGCACAGCCCAGTAGATGGATGTTCTTTTTCAAGTTTGTCTGACTAGAATGGTTGACTGCCTCATTATTCTAAATTTCTCTTCTTTGAAACTGTCCAGCTCAGTCATAGAAGTTTGTCAAGACTTTTTTTAATATTGATGTATTTTTGAAGTCTATAAACAAAAGTCAGATGTTAAACAATGATCATGTTGAATTTAATCTGGAAGCAGAACAGGCCTAGGTTTTTGATGATGCTGAAAATATATTTGGTCATAAAAGTATCAAGAGAAATCCTGTTTCTATAGTGATATTTATTGAGATTTTAACTCTAAATCAGTAAATGGGCATTATTTGCCATCATTATCTTGCTACCAAATTGTATTTGAAGGTCAGTTCATCACCTCAGCATGCTATGCGTGTATAGAACAGAATTGGGCAAACATGTAAAAATAACTTTTTCTCTACGACCTGTGTTGATTTCAAGTTATGTTGATCATAAAAATGCTCAAAAACTTTTTAATTCTATGCCCTTAAAAGTGATGCTTTTCATATTTGCTGAACATGTGTGTGTGTATATATATATATATATATATATATATATGTGTGTGTGTGTGTGTATGTATATGTATATATATGACCTATTGCCAAGCAAGGACTGTTGAAATCTATCATGACAATTTCCACTGGATGGTGTCACATTCAA
>JBCEWB010120387.1:0-11523 GCA_039654565.1 Peronia peronii | reverse complement strand
CTCATTAAAGGAATGGTTGGAAACGCCACATACAAGAAGAAATTTGCAAACCACATAATAAAATGGACTAATCCTTAAGGCTTGGAGGGGGGGAGGGATTTTAACTATTACCATCGAATTCGGCATGGTCAAATTAGAGCCTAGCGATATGCAATACAATAAAAGTTCAAATCACTCATGGTTGCTGTCTTCAGTTTTGGCTACCTGATATTGCATATACTATCCAATTTGCTTGAATTTTTGTTCAACTTTTTGTGCGTACATACTTTTGAGTTTATTGTCTAAAAAGTTCAGAACAGATAATTGGTAATTGACATTGTTTTCTCCCACGTTTTCAAAATCGGTAAATAAAAAGGTAATGGATTTTTCGAAATTTTAACCCAAAAAAATTTTAATTTCTCCTTAATTTAAAATGTTATCAAAATTCCTCTCATATACCCTTATGAACTGTTTTGTTCTGTATTCATGCCAAATTTCATGACAATTGCTCCAGAAATAGGAAAAGCAGATCGCATAATTGTGCTAAAAAAAAACAAAAAACCCCATTCTGAGAAAAACACTTTTTTTTTTTAGCGGAAAAAACAGTTGTAGGGAGCTTTTGATCTGGCTTTTAACCGCAAAACATGCTTGTTTCAGATCGGTCTATGACTTTTGTGTCTTACTTTGTCATTTTTTGGGCCTCGCTCACATTTTCGTCCTTATAATCCCTTACCTCTATTAGCAAAAGGGCTCTGAATAGAAAAAAAAGGGGAGCATAGATAAACAATGTAGTATTGTAGTTAGCATTGTATTACAGCTCTGTTGATCAGAACATGCTGTGTTGGTGAAAATAGATAGTGAAAATATGAAGATGGTGTGGCCAACAGAGAAACACAATAACTTCTCTTGAAACAAGCCATCAATTAAGTTTTCTGCGTTTTATTTTGACGGTTCTCTCAAACACTTACAGATGAAAGCAAACACATTCAAAATACCACAGTCACACTGAGAGTAAGCACTGCACCACAGGAAAGGCCTATATATCACTCAAGATGATGTCTAAAAATTAAACAAAAGACCCCTAAGTCTATTTTATTCAAATATTACGTAAAGAGTGGTCTTATAATTATGCGCATTCTCTTTAACTTTAATCAAATGCCTTGGATGTGAATGCGTACAGCAAACAAAACAAAACAAATTAATGGCATTGCAAACCTGGTCACTGAAAAGACGCAGTTTGCCAAAATTAGTCCACAAGAGCTTTCATTCAAATACGCCCTTCTCATAAATTAATGAATTTGCTCTGAAGTATTTTCTTGCCAATATATATCAGCAACAAAACCAACACACTGAAAACAAGAAACTGCGGTTGTAGACTATTACGTCATTCTCTCAGATCATTTTTTCCTCATTTTAAGCTCGTCTCTATCTTTATTGATCAGGCATCGTTAAACTTAAATAGCCACATTAACATACATTCGAGATTAACAAACTTATTATCCAAGAATCAAAAACACCAAACAGTAAAAGGTACCAGTATCGAGGTCCACGTAGACTGTTTATGACACACGTAAAGGATCTTCCGCAATTGTTTCAGTTCTTAAATTGCTTATGTCATATCAGTAATTCAGTTTGACAGCTGGACAGTCCTTGTTATCTTTGCATGTATATTTTATGTCTTCTCGCCAATCTCTGGCAAGAAATCGCGTTGCCAGAGGTTGCTGGATAGCCTCTGAGCAAAGAAATACCAACGCGTTATTTCGGGATGCGTATTTTATTTCATCAAGTCACAGAACCTCGCTTACCATATGCGTAACTTTCAGTTTAAATGAGATTGACTACTGAGTAACTGTGTATGTAAACGTTGCAGAGTAGCAGGCATTAGATCCACATCGATATGATTTCCGGTGTCCTTTTTGTTTGTATTACGCCAATCTAAACACGCTCCCTCATTATAGCATTTGATGCTCATCTTTACCAGGTACTTTACTCTCCACCTGTTTGTTTGCCTGTCGAATTTTTATTTAATTGGTCCAAGTATTTAATTATATACACTCTGTAGAGCCCTTGCATGTCTTCAAATCGCTTCTGCAAGATGCTGAGTTTGTCTTGGGTATGGCTATGGCCCCAGGCCAGGAGCTGTGACAGGTAAGTAGAACAGTATGGCGCTCTGTGCGAGGAAATGGACAATTTGACAGGATGTAATACGCTGAGATTAGAATTATAAAATTTCCATGGGTTTGTGCGGGCTTCTTTGCCCCATAAATCTTTGGGATGGAAAATTTGAATATTTTGCCGAGGCTCTAATCCGAAAAACAGAGTGCTCAAAGCTATTTCCAACATCAGTTTCTGCTCCTCGAAGACGTTTAGAAAGAAGATCGCGCTGTCCCTCAGCCTGCTTGGAATGTAGTAGACATCACCTATGGCGTGTAAAATCTTTCCAAAGCCACCTAAATTGTCGGCGTGAGTTCTAAAAAACTTTTGAGGTAATTTAGAACCCTGTGATACCAACTTGATTTTCTGTAATGTGTTCATAGAGGATTTATACGCTCTTCCTCCTAAAGTGTTATTCCACCAATACCAAGGAGTTCCTGTATCTTCTAAAAATATTTCCACGTCTCCATTCACCCACAATAGATCTTTATTATATGGAAAGAAATTCCAAAAATTGACAATGTCATCATCTCCGATCACAAGATATCCTTGGACGTTATACCCCATCTGCATGGCTTTGATGGTACAAGCATAACCTATCAACCCTCGAGCAATTGATGCTTCAATGAATGAGAGCTCAGAATTCATCTGACGGGTGGCACTGGAAAACTGCTCAGGCTTTTCTCCACAGTAGACAATGTTTGGGAATAAAAAACGATAAGCTACCTCCAGGGAGTTCACATTGGTGTACAATGGCCAATTAAATATGACAATCAGCAAAATGTCATGAAAATGTCTCTGTTCTTGAGACTGGAAAAACTGTGGAGTAAATGGATCCTGGGTATGATTGCCGCAAAATTTGGCTACAGTGTCACTGTGTCGGCTAAACAAGCTGATATTATAGGTAGCATCGTTGTGAATGGATGGCGGAATCTGTTCTGCTGCTACGAAGTTTATGAATGATCCAAAACTTACGCCGTGAGCCCATCTTCTGTCAAGTTCTGTCTGTAAGATGTTTTTGCTTGTATTGAAAAGAACACCTGTTGCGACTTTTGTATCGTTGGCTATTTGTTGTACGGATAGGGAATCTGTTGGGTCTGCTATTTTTAATCTCGAAGGCTCTTGATAACCGATTTTCAAGAGATCATTCAGCCACGAGGTAACAACTTCAACTTCACTAACGTTCCAAAATTCTTGCTCGGCCATGTCTACACTCAGTCTGTAAACACATTGGAAAAAAGAGAAATGTGTCGGACAAGTCCATTCAAAGAGAAAGTTTATCAAATGTTGAGTGTTGAAATACATGTCCTTTTCATCCTCGGCGTCCTCCATGTACGAATGCACATTTCTTTGTTGGTAAGCGTTAGGTGGGAAGAAGGCAAGCCGACCACCAATCTCCCATAATAACCTTTGAGCCCAGTAACCTCGCCAGATGTCACACATTCGAAATGTTGTTGTAGTGGGTAGGTACATGGCCCACAATGCCTCATACAAAAATAAGGTATTCTGAGAGTTGAAAGGACTAAATACACCTTCTGGCAGTATGACAGGCGGTGCAGCTTTGTCAAAAGTCACTTCCAACTTTGATAAAGTTTTCTTCCTTGTCAGCCGAAATATAGCGTCCATATCCGGGTCTCCATTGACGATGCCTTGTTGAATGCCAGGAGTTCTCCACTTATCACTAAGTCTGAGGAAAGATAGCCAATGGAAAGAGCGAATGAGATGAATATTTAAAATGTGAAGTATCAGTCTGATCCATATTTTCCACGAATCACCTATTTAAAATGGTATTAAAGAAATGAAATATAACTGTCTTCAAATTATTGGTATAGAATATTATAGCACTTCAAGAACAAAATAAATGGTGAAATGTTCTTTAATAAAGATACTGTTTAAAATTCGAAAGCTTTCAAGATGCAAATATTCCATTTTCCTATTCATACTTGTTTTTAAGCCTGCCTTTCTGCCTGTCACTTAGGAACAAAATAAAGATCATCTGCCACTAAGGTGGTTTATCTCTTTATGTTTCTCTCTGCCTGCCTGTTTATCTGTCTGCCCTTTGTCTGTCTGCCTCCTATCTGTCTGTCTATTTGTCTGTCTGTTTAAGTGTTATTTATGATAGATAATAGACATTGTCAGGCCCATTTTAGAACTTACCTGTAGACTGTTGGTAAATCCTTGCCCACTTGTCCTAGTGGATATCCCCTGGGCCATAGCGTAGACTGTCCGAAGTGACGATAAGGGTTGAAAATCTCCTTGCCAGCATACAGAAGCCCTGACATCGTTTTCTTTATATAGAAGCTTTGCAACCTGTCTAGTGGTCTGATGGCGCAAGGAAGACAAGACTTTGATAGAACAAAATTTAAAGTTTATCCATCTCAATTATATATTATACATTTGTTGCAGGTAATGAAAAAGTCAGGACCAAAACAAAACAACAACAACAAAAAAAGGAATACTATCTTGAACCTAAAACTAAATAAACAAAAAGATACGTCGAGCGGAAACATCTTTTTCCCGTAGACATCTTGCCTTATACATTCTTTTAATTTCATTTTTGAAGAAGGAAAACTAAAGGCATGAATTCATAGATTTTCCGACTTATGATCTTAACTTTTTTGTTGTAGAAAATTTCTTTCATATCTATGATGTATTTTTGTTTATCATGTGCAATTCCCTCCATCTCATATAAATTTTAGAGATGCCACTGCTGAGAGGCAGATACATAAACAATATTATGGATCAGATTTTGATGAGGCTGGCTTTTCCATATTTTGTCCTATTTAATATGAGAGTGGAAAGTCATGAACATAAGGGTGCTAGCATGATTGCCCTATTTCGGCATCATCAAATTTACGCTTAGGAACTCTGCCAACCCAGACACCTTCATGTTCAAACCAAGGGCTCACAATTTGATCAAGTTAAATTAATTCATGTCCACTAAAAAAAGCAGTCCAAACTTGCTGCTCTAAAGATCTCCTAATGTCATCTGTGTCTCTGTTCAGTGAAACTTCAGCTCCAGTCACAGTGCTGTTATCTTTCATATCACTACGGTTTATACAGTGTTCTAAGGGAAGAAAGAATACCCTGCCGGGCCCTTTAATTGTTCACACGCAACGAATAATTAATACAATAATTCAAGTTTCTCCTTATATAAGACAATATTTACTAGACACGGTGCCAGCTTGATCGATTGTTGATACACTTGAGCTGTGAGACATGATCCATAATGTGCATCAGAATCAACCTGTAATATAATGGTTACTATTATTACTATTTGTCCGGTGCTTTCCTTTCATCTCAGACCGACAAATTATATCTGCTAGAAGCACAAATAAGATGAGCATAATACCTGGGCCATCATTTCATTTCATATGGAGATGCATTTGAATTTTTTACTGTACCTGTTATCATCATCCGTCTCGTAGATAACCTTCGCCCCATGAGCCACAGCAAACAGATAGCCCACATTTTTCCTGGCATAGCTTCTGTACGGGAGTCGGGTCGTTATATGCAGGCCCATTTTTTCTTGGTCAGCGACACTCAGGTACACGCAGTTTGGATGGCTGTGTTAGATAAGAAAAGAATATTATGTTTTATAAGATAACATTTAAAAGGTATGTTCCTACATCTCTCGGCCTCATCGATTATGAAGTGTTTTGTTGATTTTGTGATATTATGTTGGAATTGTGTAAGTTTAGAACTAAATTGATCCATCTTTTACTAATATTAATTTGTTCATTCTCAGCTCAACAACCCATAAAGATGCAAAGGCTTTCACAAATTTGTAGAAAGTAAACGACTGTCAAGTAGTTCTGATTGCTACAAATGGTCTTTTTTGTTATCTAGAATCCGTAAACGTTAAGTCGTTAAAAGAATGGAAGGGTATATCACTTTCAGGATAGGGTGATTCGAAGTTTAAGGTCTTTCCACTCCGCTTTTCTCACTCCACTAGGTACAAATTCACATTAAAAAAAGACAAGATAAGTCTAACCTATGTGTTTGCTATGATGTCAGCAACAATAATATTGACAATAACAGTAACATTAACCACAGAATTAATAATAATAACAACATCAAAAATGGCCAAATATTCCAAGGAAAAAAGTACATTTACAAAAAATGACCTAAAATTTCATCATAATGATAAATAAATAGTCTGTCTCGGGAAATGGGGCATTTCTTGAAGTGCTCCATTTTTTTTCAGATCCTTATTGGTTATTTTGAATCTTAAGAATAAAAACGTCACATCCTGATCGCCTAACATATATTATATATGTATATTACACGTTCCATATCAATTTTGAGAGACAAAATCATATCAGGTTTTACAGTGTAAGTCATCTAGTCCATCTCCGCCAAACCCCCAAGCTCCACATGAGTATTAATTTCAATTCATTTTTTGTCATTGAGATAGATCCATGTTTCAGCACCATCTGAAAACCAGGCTTCTACTGTAAAGTTCTCGCAAAACAGCGGGAAAAGCTGTGAAATTGCTATCTTTCTTTAATTAACACTAAAAGTGTCACAGAAAGTATGGAATGTCCGGACTTGTTTCATAACACGACATATTCATGTTTAAGAAATGATAGTTTACACAAGGATACGTTGAAACATGAGTCCCATCTTACTGCACTGTATGTTGTGTGAAAAGGAAGTAAAACACAAAGTATGATGAGAGAATCTTTGACGAGATCGATCTCTTGAATTTCTAGGTTAAAAAAAAAAAAAAGACCAACGAACTGTCTATGACCATGGTGTTACTATCAATCACGGGACACAACGAGACAACCTCCAGTTGCTGGGTGTTTTGGTATCTCCCACCACCACCACTCTCCAGCCGGTGATGTTGGCCAGAAATTTGATGTCATCTGTAGGTAGGACTATAGATGTCACAATGATCCATTTGTCGTGTTTCAGTGTCTCATTTATCTGAACTGCTTGTTGTTGACTGTGGAACAGTTAGATAAATTGAAAAGATAAGATGAGATAAAAGATTGTCGTGGACATGACATGGACATACAGTGATAATTTTATCCATCAGTCCATAGGTGAAAAAAAATTCACCTCTTAGAAAAATATTGCCATGTCAAAATGTGCTGTTCTTTTAGAACAAAAAAGGCACCAGGATTTATCCTGTTGATAAGATTTAGATCTTCGTAACTTTTAAAAGGGTCACTGCATTGTACCTAGTAATGTTCGATAGCATTCTAGTATTATGTATATTATGTACGAAGCATGTGGCTCCTTACTGATTAAAGACTGTTATTCTCAGATTTTTTTTTCATGTTGTTTATCTCTGGCAATTGCTGAAAGCATTTTTACCCCTACTTTGTTTTGTTCATTTGATTTTTTCATTTTTCCGTCAAAATAATACAAAGATTAAAGTAGAAAATTGTAAATAAACTACTGCTTTTAGTACTATTATTTTTAAATTCTCAGTGAAAAACCTCTTAACTCTTACTTCTTTTTACCAGAACCTCTGCTTTGTCCAATTCTTCATTAGGTTAATTTCATCATAGTAACTAATTCTTCTCAGGTGAGTGAATTTCATATTGCCTTCCAGTTATGTTTTTAAACCACTTCGGTTGACAAAGATGCGAAGCATGATAAAGAAAATCATAGACCTCTAGGAATTAGGAATATTGAGTCAGTGCAAAGAGCATAAAGATCACTGCACTGGAAACATGGCAGTTAAGGAATTCTATAAATAACAAGTCTATTCAAGATTAGTATGGATAGACCCATGTTTCGGCACCACTCTAGAAGCCGGACTTTCTGCTATAACGTTCTCGTACAACAGCGGAAAAAGCCGTAAATTGCCTTCATCTCTTCCTAATGATAAAAAAAAAAAAGAAAAACAGAAATTCCATAACGCACTCTTGTATTGTTTAATACATCAAAGAAGAAAATTAGAGAAAAAATAATGTAAAGAAGCAGACAAACCCGAGAGGGAGATCACTTTTGATAAGATATAATTATATCACTGCAACAGCCAAAGCTGATATATAATTCAACATCTGCACAGTACAGACAACTTGCAAGTTCATACTGATGTTTGGTAACATCAGTTCTCCGCAGATTAGTACAGAAAGTTGTTCTCTCATGCTGAATTTGCAAAACAAAACAAAAAAAAGGCAGTTTTCGTGGGAGTACAAATAGATTGTTTTTTAAGCATATATAGGTCTGGTTATTTACTTGCCGCACAGCTAAGCGTACTCCTAAACACTGTGTACTCGTGGTCACATCACTCGATTTCAGTGAACAGCGAAGACCAACAGTGATATCAGTGCCTTTTATCTCGGGGTAACTCCACATGTTGGCCACACGCAATGGTCTCAATATTCCTATCCCCATTACATCCATGTAACCCTATCAGTGTCAAGGGGCCGATCTACCCAAATCTTCTCGTTGTACTTGGCATATGAATTACAAATAGCCACAAAACAGCAAAAGGATATTCGTTGTATAGGTACACTGCTATTTGTTTAAAATGTCGATTCTTGAACATGAATCAGTATTATTATGGAAATAACGCCTTTCTGTCTGTTTCTTCGGACGCTTCTGTGGTTAAATAGGTCTGAGGGACGTGTTGGGTATTCAGTGCCACCAGTGGACCCGAGAAAACGAGTAATAGTTTATTACCCGAATCCTAAGCCCGTGTGATATCCAGATACTGAATGTAATTCTCAAACATGTCGAATCAATGGCTCTCTAGAACTTATTAATTGCTGATCCTAGAAAGACATATCACATTGCTTGATTCCAAATTTTTGTTTGTATGAACATGTCAAAATAAAACCATCAACTTAGTTTTCTTAACGCAAAATTTACAGACGATTCCTTCAGCGATTTTGAATTTGTAGGATTACTGGGTGTTTAGCTACAGATTTACAGTAAAACTGATCCAATACCTTTGCCATTTCACACTGCTGAAGTCAGGCATACTGGTTGTCAGTCTCTGGATTTCCTGGTCCGCCTGGTCTTTCACATCCTCCGTGTCATAACTGGTCGTCAGATCTCTTTCCGTGCCTTTTAAATCGTGAGGCTGAGAGACACGTGGAGCTGGTGGGACGGACGGGTCCTGGAGATGACTTTGAAAACTGATTAGTGCAGACAACTGTTTCATCATTATGGAATTGTGCATAATTAGACTAAATGAAAACATCAAAAATAAAGCCACAGTTTCTATGGCTTCTATGGCAAGAGCCGCCAATTCAAATTTTGTCTCCTAATATATCATAAACTTTACTATCAACAGGCAGCAAGATTATTCAACCGGTCTGTTTCAAATTTTGCAGGCATATTTATAATCCAGTATGAAAGATGCATTGTGCTCTCCTTTTTTTTTATGTAATTTTCTCAGAGCTGTGCAAAGCACAACGAAGAAAGAAAAATGCCCGCATATCTTTGCTTTACTCGGGATAACATTTAACAATTTAACATAAGATTTATCTTGAATTTCAAGTGACTAGCTAGTGAAAAATATGACTTATTCACAGAATACTGTTCAAAAGCACATTTCCGTCATGGTCGCATTCGAAAATCTTTGTTTCGGCTTTTGACCACCACAGTAATGAAAATCTGAAAGGCGCCGTTATAGTGATCAGAACGTTAACGTATTAATATCCTTCATATTATTTGTCCACTAAGTTTCGCATATAAAACTACTTAGATAGTTTTTATTACTCTGATTCAGAAATCACAAATCGTAGACAATTTAAAGTATCACAATTCTATTAGAAAAAAATGCAAGAGATTTACTTTGATATCAAATATATTGTAAAATTATATATAGGGATCTGTTGAACTCCGTCAAACGCACATAGTCATAAATTTGATACTGAAGCCAAAATTCAATGCCAGGACCTTCTCCCGTCGCTTCCCCATCCGTACTCCTTTTCTCTCTACATGAATATAATGGGCCCGAACTTCTTAATCAAGTTTTTGAAACCAGACATGAGTACTGAGCCCACCATGGTTGAGGCAGCTAGATCAACTACTATGCCCTATAACATAATAGTGTACAAGGATTCTTGTTTCGATATCTACTTACTGTGCAAGAAAAGGCAGGGATTTTGTCTGTAATTCGGACTGTGTTGCCCACCATACAGTCAACACTAAGGTCACCGCAAGGATCAGCAACATTGCGCGAGCACGTTTTGGCTTCATCTTGAGTAACTCACGCATGGTTAAATTTGTAGTTTCGTAACGCACAAAATTGTCGGTGATAAATTAATACATCAAGCTGTAGAGATTATAGCTAAAACGGAAAATATAGGCTACATTTACAAATACAGTAATATGATCATGAGTTCAACAGAACCGCACAGATTCGTAGAAAGAAGTCGAATAAGCTACTGAGGAGAAACAATTCACAATAAGCAGAAATATGTTATTCGTCCACAATATAATTAATATACGTGCTGAATGTCAAGAAAAGTCAAACAATCCCGGTTGCAAACTATAAGGCGTTATCAAATGACCACTTATTTCACGGCGCATCTCGGGGATACAATATACAAATTTGTCATAACTTTGGATTTCATGCACATATGTAGTAACTTCTGTCAAGTGGAATTTGAAAAACACTGTCACAACCTCCTCAGACTCATTGACAATTTCGAACTTTCACAAATAAGTAGTTGTTCATTCTGAACATCGATAAAATTTTTAACAAGATATCAGCGTGAAATTGAGCGATGAGAGTCACTACTAGATCTATGTGCAACAGGATTTGAGGTGAAATAAGTAATAGAAAAACTAGATCTATGGGTTAATTGTATTCCTGAACTTTGTTTATTGCTTGTGCCGGATTGTCACACCAGGGCAAGTAAATCTACTTGAATCATGAATCATCCGTGACACAAAGTACTGCTTGATAAGATCGGTCTTTGAAAAACGCCCAGTCTGCAATTGCTGTTTG
Source organism: Peronia peronii (assembly GCA_039654565.1). Taxonomy (NCBI): domain Eukaryota; kingdom Metazoa; phylum Mollusca; class Gastropoda; order Systellommatophora; family Onchidiidae; genus Peronia; species Peronia peronii. The sequence goes on along the minus strand of JBCEWB010120387.1, from coordinate 464 downwards.
AGTCCCTTCCTAGATCACGCAATGCACCTGGGAGAGAGGGGACCGGGAGCTGGAGGGATTGGAAACCGACTGATACCAACGATACGTTGCCGATATTTGACAGCAGATGAATATTTTTAGTTATATTGTTGATTTTAAAGCATCCAGCTGTGTTATGAAGCCGTTACTCAAAAAAATTGATTTTAACGGATTGTTTAAGAACTTCATATTGTCCACGGCGTTTTAAAGAGCAGTGCACAGAAAATGGTAAAGTTCATTATTAAAAAAGTTGACTTTTTTAGTTACTGAGAAGGTAGAATTGTCAATATCAAGCACCTGGTATCATTAGCAAATGTGTGAAAATATTTTCTTTAATAGTTGAAACGTTTAAACTGTGAACAGACTGAAACTGTCCACGCTGAAAACTTCATTCCTGCACCTAGAGAAGTAAAATACTATTATGCTGGAGATAACACAGATATATA
>JBCEWB010120386.1:16145-27337 GCA_039654565.1 Peronia peronii | reverse complement strand
ATAGATAGATAGATAGATAGATAGATAGATAGATAGATAGATAGATAGATAGACAGATAGATAGATAGATAGATAAAACTGAAGATCCCTGACTGTAGCAGTGTGATAATGTCCTTACACGAAGGGATACAGAACCGAGACCAGCGTTATGCAAGATGTCAGAGCCAAAATTCATTTTGCCCCAGTGCTCTCGCATCATTTAACAATTCTGCTTTGACATCTTCCATTGCCTCTATTGGATACGCCGAGCAGAGGATACGCCGATATCGCATTATGGAATGATGCAAATTGCTTAAAGATGTTGCTTCTTGTGTCTCATTACCCTACAGTCCGCCCACCTTTTTCCTTCTCTGTTCTCTCCAGAGTTGTTGAACCAATTAATAATGGTTGGGCTGTATGATGAGTCCTTTCCCCAACACTTCCATGATACATTGTTCTTCTTGCACTGATTTTGTGTAAGGAGGGAAATGACGAAATAAGGTTTAAGCAGAGGCTGTGGCATTCTGGTTCTATTCTCCTTATTCAGGGTGCAGAGGATAAAGATGGTCGTCTGTGAGTCTGGAATTTCGAAAAGATGAAGTCATTTTTATGTCACAGGGCAATGAGCCGAGATCCCAAGAGCAAAAGAAAAATAGCGTACACTGTCTGACCAGGCACTTCGAGAGGCATTGTTCTTATGTCGACGCTTGCTCCATAGGGTCAAAAAAGCAACTGACCTATAGATATTCCAGTTTGGAGGGGAATTTTATAATATTGCGATATGATATGATCTATTCCAAACGGCTCCTTGAATTATTTTATTACATTGGAGTGTTTACAATGCAAAAGCATTCGTGTTACGTTTCAATGTCTTTGTTTTGTTGTGCTGTAATTGAGAAGACAAACATTAGAAAAGAAAACTCAGAATGAAATGAATCATACATCTGTGTTCTAGACCAGCAGCCTGTGTTAATAGAATGTATCACAAATGAGGATTCTAACGAAGAAAAATCATAGTTCATAACGTACTGCAAATTGAAATAGCGCTCAAAGTGTTGATTCAGTTAACACTCTACACTTGGAGAAAATCGCGTTTGATGTTCTCAAGAATTTATTTTTTGGCTTTCTCCGACCATTTAAGTAACAAAAGTCAAAGGAAAATATTTGGAGTGTCCTTACGGATAGCTGAACTTCACGAATATCAAATTTTGCAACTAAAACTCTGTGTTAGGCCCCCTGAGTCTTCCTTTTAACATTGAGAGAGCCTCTTTCTATCTTAACTCGTTTTATTTTTAAATGTAAAACCACGGAAGAAAACAAAGGAAGACAGGAAAGAAGAAAGAAAGAAGGAGAAGAGGGGTAGGACAGAAAGAACGAAGAAAGGCAGAAAGGGAGGAAGAGAGGAAGGAAGGGAGGAAGGAAGGAAGGAAGAAAGAAAGAAGGAAAGGGAAGGAAAGAAGAAAGGAAGGAAAGAAGGAAGAAAGGAAAAAAGAAAGAAGGAACGAAAGAAGGAAGGTAGGAAAATGAACTCACAAATCTCCTCAATACAGCAACGAAATGTAGATGGATATTGTGAAAAAAAAAGAAAAAAGAAACCAGCCTTTTATTTTTGGTGTTGTTGTCTAAGGGCACCGGCATGCCAGTAAATTGTGATTGACATATCACTTCGAAATACAGAAAAATAATTCCCCATGAGAGGGTCTATTGAGAAAAACAATGACACATTAGAAATGCCACACAAAAGGCACGCGAGAAACAACTTGAAAAACACTTGGGATTGTAAATTAAAACCCAAAGCACGCAAGCCTCGAAGTTCACCCTAGAAAAGACATTACGAAAAATCTCAGGGGTGCAATGGGTAATGATAGACAGACGCGCATGAACGAAGTGTTACGTCTTGTGCTCGCTCAAACAGTCAGAAACTAGGTTCCCAGCGAGCTATGAGTTATCCACCATTATATTTAGTGCTGATCTATGCATGTGAAATATGTCAGAATTCGGAGCGCAATTAAAATGCGATTATGACACAAGGCATGGTGCCGCGTGAAACTTGTCGTGTGCGGTCCTCATTTGAGTGGTGCATGACAAGGTAGGGGACAAACAGAAGGGTAGAGGGAGAACAACAGATTGATGGAATTGGGGGAGGGAATAAAGGGGGAAAATGAAAGGAAAACATAACTGAAAGAGAAGGAGGTGAGGAGGAAGAAAGAGAGAAAAAAGAAAGAAAGAAGGGAGGGAGCGAGGGAGAGAACGAACAAACAAACGGGCGAACGACAAAACAAACATGAAGGAACCGAGGAAAGAAGAAACGAAATAAACACTAGTCTTGGTCAAGGATTTTGGAAACAACATTGACCATTTGTTATTCACTGGCAATCTAGGGCAATTGCAATATGTTTTGTTACTGCTAATGTTACACCTTATTTGCACGCCATCGTGTAGACGTGACAGTAATATTTTATCGGAAAACAATTCTGATCAAAAACATCCTTATTAACGATAGCACCAATTTATGCATTTTCGTGAAGCAAATAGTTTGTTAAATTTTCTATGTTCACCAGACGTTTTAAATCAAACTTAGACAGCGGGCCAAATAATGCGTTACCCGATATATCTTTACATGTGTATACATAACATTACAAACTGATGAGCATAATTGAAGAGAAATGTTATTGTGGGATCAGGGCGCCGCAAAATAATCAAGACAAGTATAATATCCACGATGATTTAAAAGTTAAGCAAAGGAAAAAAATGATAAGACAAAAAAACCTATGTTCACGTGGTCTCGTTACGACGACCTATATTAATTTCTTCTGTTAGGGAGACCGAATACACGCCATTGTTGTAATTGAGGCTAAAACGAAACCCAAACCAGCCTCGCTGTTTTTTTTCTCACTTTAAAAAAAAAATTATTTCCATCCAGCCCACTTCTCTTTCTCTTCACGTTTTTGTTGTCTTTTATGTCTGCTTTTTTCCCCCTTTCCACCAGTCCATCTGTTACTTTCTCCATGTCCCTTTCTTGTGAATATACTGATTAGGCTTAGCGGTAAATCAGGGGGGGGGGGGGGGGGGGAGGGGAGAAGGGGTTCTGTGGTTTGGCGTCTGCTCATGGAGAAAACAACTCACGGCGGTAAGGCCGTGATCGACTCGCGGGTCCTGCATCGGAGGATGGAAGGACACGAAGATCGAAATCTGCATTTTTTCAGTGACTCAACGGTCCTCTGGAGAAAGAAAGAAAGAAAGAAACTCTGTTTCTATACATATTCTATCGGAGATAGGCTATTCTCTCCTAATGAGAAATTTTATTTTAAAAAATAAAATTTAAAATAAATAAATAATAAAAGTTTCGAATTCACTTGACATGGTGGCTGGGTACTGGGACTTGACACTATCGCACATAAATATTTCTAGGGAAAATTTACTAGAAACCACAGTTGGTGGGATCTGCTCACCTCCTCCCCCCCCCCCCCCCCACCTCTTGTGACAAAAGAAAACAAAATGAAGAAAAGGGTGACAACAAGAGACAGAAAAAAAAAGCTTAAAGTGCCAAAGTAGGTGCACATTCTTCATTCTGATCTATTAAAAAGGAACTCAGATCTAGAAACCTACCATAGACTGAAAATGAAATGAAACCAACTAAACTAAAACTTTAAACTTTTCTGATGACCTAAAGTCCTTGGCCATCTCCTTGCATGTTTATAATTTATAGGTCCAAGATTACATAAATTTAAGCAAGCATTTATGAGGGTGAGTCAAAAAGCAATGCCTTTTTCTGTGCTGTGGGGAAACTTTTAATGGAAAATACAACAAAATTCATCAAAATGAAGCTTATCTTATGGGGATCACCTTACTATTTCTCAACATAATCACCGCCTCTGCCCAAAGCGATATTCCACTGGTTAACAAGGGCATGTAAAACTTCACTGACTGCTCTTTGAGCTACATCTTGACAGCTGTTTTCACTTCTTCGTCGTCCTCATGGTGTTTGCCTCTCAAACCTTGTTTCATGGGGCCGAAGAGGTGATAGTCCGAGGGAGCCAAATCAGGTGAGTAAGAGGGATGGGGTAGAGTAATCCACCCAAACGAGGCGATTGTCTCCCTTGTCTGGATGCGTGTATGGGGTCGAGCATTGTCATGCAAGAGGAGGACATTTCCATGTTAGGCCTCACTCTGCGGATCCTAGCCCGAAGTGTTTTCAGGGTGTCAATGTAAGAATCAGAGTTGATTGTTTCTCCTCCTGGCAAGAAGTCAACGAAGATGACCCCTTGAATGTCCCAAAAGACAGTTGCCATGACCCTTCCAGCAGACTTTTCTATCTTGAATTTCTTCGGCTTAGGCGATGAAGGGTGGCGCCATTCCATCGATTGTCGTTTGGATTCTGGCTCGTAGTGGTACACCCATGTTTCATCACCAGTCACCAGTCTCTTGAAAAAGGTGTTGTCTCTTTGACAGTGCTCAAGAAGTTCATTGCAAGCATTGATTCTGTCAGTCTTGCGTCCGGCAGTCAGCTCTCTTGGTACCCAATGGGCACAGACTTTTGAAAATCCAAGTGAATCAATAATGTTATGGGTACTTCCATAGCTCACTCCAGGTTCTACTGCCAACTCATCAAGACTGATGTGCCTATCGGCTAATCAGAGTCTCTGCACTTGTTTTGTTGATCGGGTTCAAAAGATGAAGGTCGGCCAGAGCTGGGCTGTCTGTCAAGGTAACGGTTTCCGCCTCTTCATTACTGTCTTTGGTGTCATTAATGCGCTGCACCAACTGCGACCAGTGCTGTAATCTAAAGTGTTGTCCTTATAAACATTTTTCAGTCGTTTGTGAATGTTTACAGGAGTTGCTCCCTCATAACCCAGGAATTCAATCACTGCTCTTTGTTTCAAACCGGATGTCCTTGGGGGCAGCCATTTTGAACTGTGCTCAGGAAAATATGGATTGGAATAAAACAACAAAAATACAGCTGTGTTTAGCAACTATATTTTGCTATAATTGTGCACATTTTTGGGCAGTTTAATCAAAAACTTTACGAGGCACAGCAAAAAGTCACTACTTTTTTACTCATCCTCGTACATCTACCACATCTAACATCAAGAGAAAATGGGATCGTGTTTATTAATGTTGAAGTCACTCTATGTCGATTTCGTTTTCTTCCTTTGTGTCTCTTTTTAATAATAGTACTTTATTTTTTTTTTATTTTTACTTGCACATGTTACAACTGAAATAAACTAACTTTCTTTTATTTCTTCATTACGTCTTTTGTTTTAAATCATCAATGTTGTCTTTCTTCTTTTTCACTTTTTTGACCTCCTGTTTTGAACTGATTCACTGATTAGTACCAGACCTAATGTGTGGTCAATTTCAGTAGACTTTCCTTTTCCCCTTTTAGTATCAATGTATCAACTGTTACTATACTTTATTTATTTATCCCCCATTCCCCACCCTGCCCCGTAAATTACTCTTCAACACTGCAATTATTATTTAAAGAATATCTTTGGGCTTTAAATTTATAAAGTCTGTCAGTCACAGCCAAGAGTCTTAGTCCTAAATTTCCTACCCACTGTGTTTCTATTTTTTTTTTTTATTCTAAAGCTCTTCTTCTCGCTCAGAGTCCAGTCGGGACTCCGGGTAAAAGGGAGAACGTCTCGCTCAATTCGGTCAATCGCATGTGTAGCCTTGCAACGCGGCACGCCAGGTCCCAGTATCAATAGTGTGTCTATGACGGTACCCTACAGCTTTTGAGAACCTACCTTATTTTGTGTATGAGGACTGTGGCTATAACTGAAGTCTTTTTCAGTTGTCACTGACAAAAGTCTTGGCACACACATACACAGCACGCACGCACACACACACACACACACACACACACACACACACACACATATATATATGTATATGTAGAGAGAGAAAGAAGGGAAAGTCTGCGAGGTATTGATATTCTTGAGGTTTAAGCTCCCATGTCTAAGCTGAATGCAATTTTGTGCCTATGAGTGCCCGTGATTCAGTTCTAAACCAGCCACTCCCTTCATAGCAATTGCAATAACTTTGCCTTGAATTGGTTATTGCTACAATTAAATAACTAAAAAAGTAGTGTATTATCCCGACAACAAATGGTATGTTATTTAATACTAGTGTCTCCTTGAAAGCCACACGCGGGCGCAGTGCTCTGTAGTTTGGCATCTGCTCACGGAGAAAACGGGCCGGGATCGACTCGCGGGTTCTGATGGAAGGACACAAAGATCGAAAATCCGCATTTTTTCAGTGACTCAACGGTCCCCTGGCTTCCTGTGGATAGGGAAGCCTGGCGTCTAGCCTTCTCGGATAAGGGCTAATATATTTCGGAGGTCCCGTGTGTATGTTACGCACGTTAAAGAACCCTTGGCAGTTCAAAATCGATGAAAGAGAGTGCCGCTGTCCGGGCAAAATTTCCAAATTTCTACCCACAAAATTTCTCAGCAAAAACAGGCAACCTCCTTAAAAAAGCCGAGATAATCCTACTTTCTCAGGACTGAAAGGCCTTCCTACATGCCGGATGGGCCATATATCTGGCCCTTTAATGAAATCTGGCAGTTTGTTGTTCACAATGGTACAGCACTCCGCTCTCAACTGACTTTTCATTCGAACGATGCCCAGCATGACGTCTCAATAACGATCCCGGATCCTCTGTCTCTCGGAAGTGATATTTAATTGTCCTAGTCTAGAGAACCCTGTGATATTTATGGCATTGTTTTATTTATTTTTTTCCCTACAGCTTTCCACCATCCTCTATAAGAATGAGCGATTCGCTGACTTCCTGCTTGTTCCACTTGGACATAATTTAATTTTTTTTTTTCGATGGAAGAAAATTGTATCAGGTTTATTTATTTCCGACACTGCCGTTGGCACATGCACTTCCCGTAAACAGAACTAGCACATTTGGCTTCTTGTGTTAAAACAAAATTAATGATAATCATCAGTTCTTGCAAAACTTGTCTAAGTCACCTTTTGGGGGACCACATTGAGTTCAGACCATAGCTGAATATTTTGAGTCTTTTACAATGCTTTTAAATCCTTGCTTCCAACATTGAATTTCAGCAAAAGCTTGTGCAATAAGTGTGTGATGAGATATGGTGAGATGAAAGTTTCTTTTTTCGTTTTTCTCCGTTATCTTATGAGCGTGACGTAAGGAAGTTTATTAGGGCCATAAACAAAACTTCAAACTGATGAGTTCCAGTTTCTATCGTTGTCTGTTACTATTGGAGTATTTTTTGAAAGTGCTTGCCCCCTGGCTCACATTGTCATTACATAATAATAACATTCAAGTTCTACATCAAATTCATATTTCAAGTTGCTTGTGTTTGTAAGCTCAGGCAGAAGGACTACTATGCCACACTTCAAGTAAAATTGCCCAATGTGTACATCTCTATTATAAATAGTCAGAAGCTGTCAAGAAAGGCCTGCTTTGGTCCTCGAGGAAGGACTAAGTTATGAGTGATGGTGGGAGGTAATATAATTTACAATATCTAATAAATAAACCTCACATCCCCATTCATTGGTCTGAAAGTAGGGATTCAACTCTTGTGGTAATGCAAAACAAATCATCTCCATGACCATCTGTCAATCAATTCATATTGCTGAAGCTTCAGCGGTGTTGCTAGATACTCTTAAATAATTATTTAAATGCATGTTCGAAACATGCTACTGGCAAGCCATTTGCCAGATATATGTCTTACTTATGTAAGGTTGAATTCACGCCATAAATGTTGTCACTTATTAGTGATAGCCCCGAAGCAGATGAACCAATTTTGTTATGGGATTACAAAAAGGTGTTCTGTCCCAGGGAATAGATCAATGTATGTTCTGCAACAGGTCAATTGCTGGTCTTCATATTGATCTAACAGAATTGAATAAGTGGCATCGTTTTATACTCTTTTTACGGTTCCACAATAATGTACAAGTAAACCCATCTATACAACTGCCTACAGGACGATGCGAGATGGAGTATCGTTCACAGTATTTGAGATCTCTGTCTACATTAAATGGACACTCCTAGAAGCTTAATCAAGAGAAGGAGTTATTGTTAACAGTCAGACACATCATTTGCAGAGGTGTTCTCCTGTCAGAAGTTTGTCGGATAATCGATATAAGGAAGTAGCCAGGGCTAGAGCGATGGGGAGATAACATTTTGCCCTCTTCTGTGCACAATAGAACTTGGCCATCCTTGTCAGCGGATGAAAACGGCTTGTAGTCTACATGAATTGTATTGAAATGTCATGGGTAGAACGGATTCAAGCAAAATGAGGAGAAGAGCTGGGTTCTACAGAGAAACAGAAATGGGGTATGAAAGCGGAATTAAGTTATAAAATCTAAGAAAACAAAACAAAACAAAAAGAAAATAAAACAAAAAGGAGAAGGAATGAAGATATGAATAAACAAACAGATTATGTGCTTGAATAATGAGCGATGGTGAATAGCAAAATGAACACCCATCTCTGTTTTCAAAGTATTCAAGTGGTATTACAATGTAACATGCCATTATAATGAAAACATACTGTGCAATGCCGTTATGTTGTCAAACGATTGAACTTATAATGCTCGACGCTGTTTGTCTCTTTCGTAGCAACAATCTCTTATCTTTATATCATTGAGTTATTTCTGGATAGTGTGAAACAACAAGCATATTTACATCCTCAGTGGATTTAAAATGTTCGGAAACATAAAGGAAATAAAAAACATTAAAAACATTTTATAAAAACAAAACAAAACAAAAAACAACCAACCAACCAAACAAACACACACACATACGAAAACTATGCGAGATCTTCTTCCTAGCCTACAGCTAACTATGATCAATAGAATTAATGCACTACCAAATGTATTATTCTCACTGACGGAGGAGATGGCTGAGATAATAATATGAGGCTATGTCACATAATGCATCAACATAGGAGGTCTCCCTAATGGATTCTTCGGCGAGAATAACTTTCTTTAATATATTTACTTCAATGTATATCGTACTGTTTTGGGAATCAGGGATTTTCGTATTGTCCATTACATGGTAACTAATACGATTTAACGCCTCTAGCCACTTTGCGGTGGAACCCATATGGATTCCAGGCAAGTCAGGCAAAGGGAACATCAAGCTCTCTTTCTTTTTCCTGTTTCATGATGACATAGGAAGGTCCAAGAGTGTAGTGTTAATTAAAATGAAACTTTACATACACACAAGTGCGTATCGTGACATTTACATATGTACAATTTTGTAAGAACTTTGAACAGAGGGATTGAGGAGAAGGAGGGGGAGGGAAGGACGGTCATATGTACATATAGTATCACATTAGGACCAGAGATTCAGAATATTTGGTGCGCAAATGGAATACCTCACATCCACATTCTGATTATTATCTTGATCAAGGCAGTCTTTCCGAGGTCTCCAAAATTCGGTCTTCTGCCCATTGATAGCAAAGAAATGATCATTGTAAATTTCCGATGTGTTTATATAAAATTATACACAGATCTGCTGCTGAACTTCCCCTGAGGTCAGAAAGTGTGACATCCGAGATGTACACACGTTCTTTAATACTGGTTAGCACTATGTCCAGTTTTGTTGTTGTTGTTTAGTTTCACTTCACACGAGACACCAGTTGATAGATTATCACGTTTATTCCCTGGCTGAATTCTTCCGTTACATGAAACAGAAATGCGTTTCAAAATTAAATAACATCACACTTCTTTTCAGGTGTAATTTACGCAGTACAGAGTTGTCACTTAGTATAACAAACAGTGTCATGACTAAGAAAAGACGGAAGAAAAAGGCGATACATCTTACAATATCATCAACCGTACTGTACATTTTAAAAAGTTTTATAGCGATACCTTCTTTTATGTCATAATTAAATTTCAAAAAGCAACCTAGTCTAGATTCCCGTTTTTGTTCAGCCATTCAATATAATTACATTTACTCCCAATGAAGAGATAACTATTGCCTGATTCTCGTTGACGAGTTTACAAACTGTCGACTGCCATATTATGAGACAAGTTTACTGCATGGTACGTCTTGCTTGCCTCTGACTTAAAATCGGTCTAAGTTTTCGGTTTCTGTTTGTTTTGGGGAGTTTTGAAGTAAGTTAACGGGGAGAGCGGGAAGGGGGCGTCAAAGGCTGTATTGGAATTTTGCAGCTATTGGTTGGCCCTCTGAGAGTCAGCAAAGATATAACGAGGTATCTGTCAAACCTTCAGCATTTAAATAGTTGTTTAGGCAAAATCGCTCCTCAATCGGTTCCTGACATGCCGATACGTCCATCCATTTAGATGCCCAGACATTCGAAATCCAAGCAAACTCCAAATAGTTGGTGATCAGTTCCACGCACTAACTCTCCTCGTAGATATTGGTTGTCAATTTCCAAACATTTTGTACAGCTCACCTTACAAATTTACCTACTCTTCATCGTCAGTAAATTCAGTATACCCCGCTCTGATATTATTTTTTTGCTGCACGTAGACTTCCTTTTATGTAGAATGGCTTGGCTTATTGTTATCGAGGGCAACCCTTCCTACAACGAACCGTCGAGATAGCCACCCCGGTGGAGGTTGAAAGACGTAATAAAACGAGTCGAGAGCAACCCTTCGTCAGGCCCAACCCCATACATCATTTTTCAACCTCTGGAGTGACCCACGGATCCTCGATGATAGTTCTACTGCCAACAAATAGTCCAGGCACGTTTTCAGCAGCTCCAGACTACATAATTTTCGCCTTCTGCCAGTACCAAGGTATGTCAATTATATTCCCTAATGAGCATCTCTTGTTATTCCCTTTCCAGCACAAAAATATGAAGACCCTACAGCTGTGTCTCCTCATTTTTAATACATGTACTTCTACAAGAGAGACTGAGATTTTGCCTTTTACCATAGAATACAACTTGTCACACTTGAGCGTCAAGTAGCTCTAAAGTTTTGCGTAGTTTGAGAAATTCACACTTGTTCCTACTGCTTGCTATATCTTGAGTTATTGTAAGTTTAATAGTGTAATTATGCAAATTCTTGTAAATAATGCCGGTACGTGCAGTCCACTATCAATTGGAAAGTCCTTGGGTTTTCGAAACTATTTCGCTATTTCTGCTATTCATTTTCATTTCCTCACATTACAATTTGAAAAGTGTCAAATGTGTCTAATTTATGTCCAGCATGTATTTATGATAGTCATGGATATGTTTCCATTCTTTCGACAGCCGCCGATG
>JBCEWB010120386.1:0-16135 GCA_039654565.1 Peronia peronii | reverse complement strand
TTCAGTTTTTTGAAAACCCCCAGGTCCCCCCCCCCCCCCCCCCGCCTCCCAACACACACTTTTGAAAAAAAAAATTGAGTCGGAAAAAAAATCATTTGCTCATATTAACTATTAACCTAACACTATGATAGTGAGGTTGACAGTATCTGTGAATGAATACATGTGCTAAGAAGATTTGTTCAACACATTAAATAAATATAGAAGATCAGGGAGTCTTCGCTGAACACGGATAACTTCCCAGTGGCTTACCAGTTAAGATCATTGTTCTATCGTTTGTATCAGTTCCGGATAGTTCTTTCTCTTAAATCTTTTTCTGTAAAACGCGGAGTGACATTTTCAGAAAATATAACGGTTTCACTCGGCATAGCTGTGTTATTCTTGATACGCATGAAACAGTCAAATGAGATTGATAATCTGTAGCTAAAACTGCAAAGCCTAATTAGAGGGCCTTTTATATTTTTCGACTGGTGCTTAAGCTATACACTTTCAAGTCACATGGAAGTAAGCTTACATATGTGTGTAATTAGTGTGCGTTTGTATGACTGTGTATGAGAATGTTTCCGTCCATTCTATTTGTTCATCTGTATTAAATAATTATTGTTTAAAGCTATAAACCAGAGCCATGTCGTATATTGATGCAGTGATGGAACCATATGATAATTTGGCAATGCGTTCATTATGTGAGCAAGGAATATGGCTATACGTCGCACTGCATGGGCACTCATGTATTCATCATAACGATAAATAAACGACCTGAGACGACATGTAATCGGGGCTAAATAAAGAGCTCCATTAACCCGGTTTGCATCCCCTTTTTCATCCACCCCCGTCGGATCTCCACAATTAGAAACAGAATGCTCTACATACAGAAAAAAAAGCGTCTCTTGCACTTGTAGAAAGCAAAACAATATTAGATCTGTTATATGTCCAACGAGGTCAGACCAACAATCCAAGCCTTATTTTGAACAAGTTAACTCACTCGTCGTCACTTTATCCTCTTATCTGGTATGAGCACTTTTCTTACCGAGGAACTTTTTAATGTCTTTTATGTCACTGTGTCCCAGTAGATAGTGGATAGGTCTATAAATGAAAACATATTGTAATGCCTCTCTATATTCCGGGAATATTAATAAAACCTTTGTTTCTTCTCATAGATTTGTCATTGCACAACACCAAGTAAAAGCGGTAATGATGTATCATTTATTTAAACAAAAAAACTGGACACAGTTGATGTAAGTCTAGCTACACGTTGATTGCCTTTTAGGAACACGTTGATTGCCTTGTCACATATATACAAAATCGAAGTCCCAGTTCATAATGTGATCACATAAAAATTTTTGCAAGACCACCAAATCAGAGAGAGCCTATATTAATTATAGAACCAACTGTAATTAATTGCATTTCTCTTAATATCATCTATGGTTCAGAAATAAGAAACACCAATGTTCAAACAAAAAAGTCTGTTTGTTATTTCAAATATGGGCAGTGCGGCTTACTGTAGGACAGCGAAGACACACTTAGTATTTTCAGGAGAGAATGAACTTTTTCTTTAAATGTTTTTTTATGTATTGTGGACTTATAATAACGGATGTTTTTAAACTAATATTGCTGGGGTTTGCTTCCTGTTCAGCGCCGAGATTGGCTGACACTCCGAAACAGTTCAAAATCTGTTGTCAATTTTCCCATCCATCTTGAAACTGATTAGCTCTCATTATTGAAAGTGTGGGCAAGGGAATGCCGGACTGGGAGCTTTACTATATAAAATCCTCTTTAGGTGTCTGCTGTCCGATGCAAAGAGAGCTAATCCTAACTAATGACAGATAGAAACAAAACCAAAAAAAAAGTCAGTCATGGGGGACTTCAAGCCTTATAAATAACGGTGCATTCACACCAGAAGAGTCCTTCTACCGATATCGTTCTAACTACATTGCTGTAAGAACGAGTAGTGGGTTCACACTACAACGAATCATGACTATACATACATTGTACATTGTACACCCGAGTGTGTATTGTGAGCGATGTTTAGCAGATCGTGATTGTATATACTGAGCCCCTGCAAGTGTGTGTTGTGAGCGTGCGTATGCTGGCCCGTGGAGATACTGGGTCACCGAACGTGTCTGAGATACTCTCTAAGCATTTTGTACGGGATGGTTCTTAGATCCTGTGTGTGTAGCACATCACGTGTGTGCGCACTACGTCACGGTTTTATGTGTGGCGGTGATTGTGATGAGAACTTGTATGTTCGAGGGAGTTCGAGATGCGCACTACGTCACCGTTTTATGTGTGCGATGGTGGCACTGAGAGCTTGTAAGTTCGAGAGAGTTCAAGACGAGCTGGTGTCTATATAAGGGCTCAGCCGGAGAGGAAGAGAGAGAAAGTGCAATGCAGTGAGTGCCGTATGCATCGGAGTTATACAGCTGCCCTGAAGTTTGTATTGTTGCCAAGCACCTGCAATAAATTCTGCATTATTTTGACGTCGAGGATTCCTGTTCTCATTTCTCCGTTACTGTGTGCGTCTCGTCCGCATTCACCACCTGATTACCACTTGCAACGTCACAACTGACACCCATTCACATTCAAAGTTCGTGACATCTTGGGGGCTCGTCCGGGATCAGGCATCCACAAGGATCGGGGGAGACCAACGCAAGTAAGTGAGCATTATTAAACCACTGAAAGTTTGTACATCATGTCGTCTATCGGAGAAATAACCCAGCTGGCCGACGTTCTGGAGTTACAAGGCGAGGAAAGGAAAAACTACATCAAGGAAGAGACGAAACACATTATGAAAGACGAGCACGACTAGCACGAGAAGAGGCTGAAATACAGCTAGCAAGAGAAGAGGCTGAAAGACAGTTAGCAAGAGAAGAAGCTGAAAGACAGCACAGCTAGCAAGAGAAGAGGCTGAAAGACAGCTAGCTAGAGAAGAGGCTGAAAGACAGTTTGAGCTCGAGAAGATGCGCATTCATGCCCAGACCGCTGAACAGGAGAAAGGACAGGCGGACAGAAGTACCCATCAACCTAACAGCGATCAAACCAAGTCCAAGATTCCCAGGCTACCGACTTTTGTGGATGGAAAAGACGAGATGGACAGTTGGTTGCTTTGATTCGAGAGGTTCGCCATGTCAAGCAAATTGAAGAAGGAGGACTGGGCCACTATGCTGGGTGCCTTGTTGACTGGCCGTACGTTGGGGGCTTATTGTAGGCTGTCACAAGAGGAGGCTGTGAACTACGAAAAAGTGAGGGTGGCACTGCTCACACGATACAACTTGACGGAAGATGGCCACAGAGTCAGGTTCAGAAGCTGCAAGGAGAAAGTCCATCGATGTTCCTGGTTAGAATCAGGACATACCTTGAGAGATGAATGGAGCTGGCAAAGACGGAAAAGAATTACGAAGGCGTGAGTGACTTGTTTGTGCGGGAACAATTCATGGATGCCAGCCCTGAACATCTTGCCACGCATTTGAGAGAGAGGGGCTTAAAGACGGCGGAGGAGATGGCTGAGGCAGCTAACAAGTTCCTGGTGGCCAGAAATCGGTGACTGAGTGACAGGCCTCGGAACCTAACACTAACCACCAGCCGTGTCAAGTTAGACCGCGGAGGAGATAAAGAAGAACCCAACGTTTGTTTCAAGTGCAAGAAACCAGGACATCGGGTTATTGAATGTAAGGCAAGGAATCAAAGCCAACCGATGTGTTTCAGGTGCAGGAGACCAGGGCGTATAGTCAAGAATTGCCCGTTAAAGAAGAGGATAGCACAGGCTACGGCTAAGAAAGCAGCGGGATCCGTTATGATGGCGGCTGAAGGGAACGCGCACATCGAGGAAGGATGTGGCGTTGTTGGACACCACGGAGGACGTCAGGGCCGAGACCCAGAACGGAGAGTTAAGGTTGGCAAATGGGAATAGGGTCCCAGTTTGACCAGCTGTGGAGCCTGCGGTGATCGGGAGATAGAGGAGGAGCTACGCTTGCCGATACTGAAGAGTCTTGTGGGAGACAAGACAGTTAATGTATTGAGGGATACCGACTGTGAAGGCGTTGTGGTGCGTCGTGAGTTAATTGGTGACGACCAACTGACCGGAAAGTGCTGTCTGTTGTGGAGAGTAGACAACACGACGCTGCTGGCAGAGAAGGCCGTAATCAACGTTGAGACACCCTATCTGAGCGGGGAAGTAGAAGCGCTATGTATCCCAAAGGCCATATGCGACTTGATTGTGGACAACGTGGAGGGAGCCAGGAATCCTGATGACCCAGACAAGTCTATTTGATGCAAATAGAAATCTGGGGTATATTTCTAATTCTTCTTTAAAATTATTCCAAGAATGATCCAACAGTGTATGTGCATGACAAAAAGCAGTGGATTCGTTAAGTTATAGACAAATAAAGCATGTTTTCAAATCAGTCAAAGAAATTTATCATATGTGATACATTATATTTTCTTTTCTTACTTTTTCCGCAGCATTTCAGACGAGGAAATACATAATGTTTTTGGCTACAGTGATACTCTACAGAGTGAAGTTGAAAGATCATTTGATCCAGATGACGAGAACTGTGTCCTTGATCAAGACAACGTAGCCGAAAATGACCATTGGTTTGTGAGGACTGACTTGACTCCTGAAAAGTCGCATTGCAAACACTGTAATAATTTATAGTCGTAGACCATTGAGGCCGCTGCCTGGAAGCAACTTTGATGAGAAAGATACGTTTCTTTCGCAAGACTGCGGACCACCACGGAATGATGCTGATATAATCACGCTAATAGGAGTGATCCAACTGCAAACCTGCAACAGCTCGACACTGATCGGCAACATGTTGCCCGAGATGGGGCAAATTGGCAGATTACTTGATTACTTCTTCCCAACAACTCTGGAGTAGATCTAACTGTCTAACAATTTTTGTGCTGAAATCACCATATGAATATTTCAGAGTTCGTCACATGCCATGATTGACACTGTGTTAGAAGAGATGTGCGTGCACTAAAAAGAACGTACTAAAATGAACTAAGGACTTACCGGCAGCACTGCAACTTCTGGGGGAGGAGAAAAGGAAGAATCTAGTGCAGTTCCAAGCTATGTATGAAACTAGCTTTACTAGTATGAAGAAAACGCCCTGGCCGATCATCTCATTTCACCCGCTGAAAGAAATTATAACAGACCCAAGAAAGAATGCGTACCTTGACAACGCGGATCGTGGATCGCAAGCCCCCATTTTACAAAAACCAGGAAAGATGCAAAGACTTACAAGAAGTGCATGCAAGTGATGTCTGATTGCGCTCGGACAAATACAGAAATTATTTTGTGAGCTTCTTCACCAAAAAAAAAAAAAGGAACATTTTGTGTTGGTTTATTGTATCAGATGATATGATACAATTTCCTTATTATGTCCCCATGATGAATAAAAAGACATTAAATGTTTCATAAATGATGTTTCTGTCACCAGATATTCGTAGCATTCTAAGCATTTGATATTACAATAAACAGATCGTGTCCTGAACAAAGCTTAGTCCTTCCTTGTTTTGTATCATATATGATGCTGAGTGTATCAAAGGCCCAGTGTATCAAATACCATACTTTTTATTACGTAACACTCACACATGATCTACTTTAATTTAACCCATAAATGTCTAAGCTGGACTCCTTAGATAAGGATTCAATATAGGATAATTTTTTCTTCGCCTGTTTCTATACCTGGGCCTTAGAGGGTTAATCATCCTGACATCTGACCAATAGGCAAAGGAACAATGTATTGTCTACATAAAATGCTCTTCCCCGTCGAAGAGTTTAGCCTATGGAAGACCTTCTTGCTCTAGATCTAGTTTTTTACCAAAGTATGCCGTTTGCACAATTTAATTAAGCTGATATTATTTAATTTTTGTGATACCTTTGTTGTGATAGGCTCAACTCAGAGGAAAACCCTGTTTATTTTCTACACTGACACATGTTCAAGCCAGAGCATTGTTGTGTAGAAGTGGTTTGCAATTTGCAATGGCACTATAACACCATGTCTCTGCGCCACAGGGTTTTCTAATTTTGACAAACTGGACAGAGCGCTCAGTTTCATTAAGGATCAAATTTGGCACCAGACTCCTATGTGTACATTGCATATGTACGTGTACGAAGAGCTGACAACTGGGAAGGGCAAAGGAGGATACAAAAACAATAAAGAGATTATGAGGATGAACACAGAAAGAGCGAGGGCAAAAGTGGGGGAGCGAAATAGAGAGAAAAAGAAAATGAGTGAAAAAAAAAGATAGAAAAAAGAAAGAAAGAAAGAAAGAAAGAAAGGAAGAAAGAAAGAAAAAGAAGGAAAATAGAAAAAGAAAGAAAAGAAAGAAAGAAATCATTGATCAAAATGACACAAAGATAATATCTTTCATAATGCAAAATAGAGGTGTATGCATGAATATAGTTTCCTAGAATGTTCCATAATCAATGCATCTGGCTTTGACTTGCTTTAGACGAGGGGTTTCCAACTGGTGGGTTGCGATCCCTTGGGGATCTCGAAGCTTTGGCAGGGGGGTCTTGTAGCCTTGGTAGAATTGGCTTGAAATAAAAATAATTTCAACTCATCAATTACATTTTTAATGCTCTCACATTTTTTTTTGTTTGTTTTTGTTTCAACGTTTCTTTCCCACAGAAAGTAAAAATGTAAATCAAGCGATTGATTAGTAGAGGTTCGTGAGGGTTTCAGGCTTTTGAGTAGGGGTTGAGAGTGCAAAAATGTTGGGAACCACTGCTCTAGATATTCCTATTCATCTGCCTAAAAAAGCGGATGATATAAATCAAGAATTTTCCACTACATGCACACAAAAATCATATGCATGACATGCACAGCACATGTACACGAAGTACTGCATTACTGCTAGCTTCTCTATCAGTCTGCAATTCATAATTCACATTTTCTCTTTCTTCAACCGTGGCACTACAGAAACATTCCTGAGGACCATCAGCTGTGTCTTTGTTCGCATTTAGATGTTATGGCTCTGGTAAGAAGCAATGCTACGTTACTCACATCTATCCATCTCACCAACGCATGCTTTCGTGAAGCATGGGTGTCTAATCATCCTGGGTGGGTGATGAAAATAATTAATTTCATAGTCTTAGAGAAGGTACAAACTCAGGCATGTATTTCCATTCACTCTCGGGATCTAAAAAAAAAAAAAAAAAAATTTTGATATGAACGTAAAAGGCAAAAAATGAAAAGTCCATAACACAACAGCATGTTTTCTTTACAAACATGAAAAAATAACTTGGAAGTCAATCAAACAAGTGAGGATGGTTAAAAAAATACTTTTTTTCAGTAACTGAACCATAAGTCAGCATTGTATAATATATATTACACTCAGAGACACTGAAATGTGGAAACATTCTAAAACACACTTGTCTTCATGCAAAACAAACTCAACAATGAGTAACTGGAGTAACGGTAAGGCCAAGGGAGACAAATAAAACTCATGCATAAAACAACAACGACAACAGCAGAGATGATAATAATAGCAATAGTGATAGTAATAGTAATATACATCTAGTGCTAACATGAGTAAACACAAAGTATGCAAAGCTTCGTTTTAAGACAGTTGAATTACAGTTTGTTGATGAAGGAACGCAGATCAAAAGCAAAAGATCACTTCTGTCTCAACACTGAAAACTGCTACATTTTATGCTGATTCCATATGCAGGTCAATTAATGCCATGCAGGTTTTCAAAATCTCACAGCCAAATGTGCCAAAGCAATCTATCCATATACACAGGCTGAAAATCCATGAACAACCTGAAATCATTTTAGTAATGCCTTGTCTCGACTTTGCTCTCGGTGTAAGGATGACATAAACTGACAATATCACTTTTTTTTTGGTCTAATGCTTCAGAAAATGCACATTAATTTGAAAAAAAAAAAAAAAAGACTCCTAGCTTTTCTAGATGTTCTCGCATCCGCACTGAATATTACTCAATTCATTTATGTGTAATTAAAACAAACAGACATAAACTATTACGCTGGCTGACAGTCCCGCTACAAAACTTATCGTTGGGAGGAGAGAGGAGGAGAGGGGTGGGAGGGGAGGATTAAGTTCAAATATTGCCCAAATATACTGTGCTACTAGATGTTATGAATATCTCGTACCGAATAAAAACAAAAGACAGATTCACTCGTAACGAGCTTTGCCCCCGTCTTCCCTGTGGTACGAGTACACTGTAAATACATGTACCATAGGCTCAGCAGCTCTCATGAAATATGTTCTTAAGGCAATTTAAAAAAGCATTTATTCTTAATCTATGTCACGAATCGAATGCTGCTTCAACACAAAGCTAAAATTAACATAAGTTTTGTATTTAAATATTTAAATGTAAGTTAAATTGTGTTGTGCCATTACCATAAAAACAAAATCTAAAATTCTTTGTGTATGGAACTTTATATCAAAAATGAAAACAGTGCAGTGCAAAAGTCATGTCTACACAAAAGCAAAATTCTCTTCTTTCCTTAAAACAGACTACATTTCCTTGTTCAGTCAATTTGTCCCTAATAGTATTACACACAATAGATTGCAGCAGCATCTTTAGAAACATACTCCATTTTAATGAACAATTCATTCAACTTCAATATCCGTTGCGTTACTTTCTGTAATTCGTCTTTCAATCTCCTAGTGGAGGTTATCTCGACGGGTTTTTGCTTAAAAACAACAACAAAACAAACAAACAAACAAATAATGAACAAATCATGTTTTTCCTTTAAAAAAACAAAAAAAAACTGTTCCTTTAAAAGAAAAAAAAAATTTTGGCCACTCGTGGGTCCCTTGCTATTGTTGTTTTGGTATGCCAAATCCCATGCGTCCATATCTCCTACTCTATTTTTCCTTCAATATCCATTGTTAAAAAGCAGCATTACTTGTCTTCACAAACAAAACAAAACACTCTCAGGGAATAAAAAAACATGTTTCACTCTTTCACCAGCAGTCAATGAGAATTTCACATTTATTCAATCTGGCTGGTCATTCATGGTAGAAAAGGAAAACAATATTTATCACTCTAGATCACTGACCATTTAGGCCATGTCTGCCACTTCTTTCTTTATAGTTACCAAATTGTACCTCAAAGCCTCAGTTTCTATACAGGCCAACTAAACCCAATGATCATGGCTGTCTCTGAAAAGGCCAATTTGTTCAGGTCCCTGTACTACATGTACATGTGTATTATTCATTCACAAGTCATTTTCTTACGGCCCAGTAGTTCATCCTGACACACAGTGGTAGATTTTCCTTGTTTAGGTCAATCACACCAATGCTGTAAAATAGATTCCTAAGATGTTTGAAGTATTTGTATAGACAATGCACATATAATATATTCAATCTTCAAAGATAAGTAAAATTCAGATGACCATTCAAAAACAAAGCCAGCACAGCTGTTTCTACAAGTTCACCAGTAATCAAGTAGTCAAAACTTTCTACCACACACACACAAGTTTCAGCTAATAATAGTGATATTGATGAAATACTCTGAAGACTCAACAATATGCCATAATCGCTATACCTTGCTCAAATAATTAATTCACATAATCACTTTGCAACATGCAACTTACACAACTTCAAATAGCAATCTGCAGGGGACTCTTTAAATATGAATGTAAAACACGAAGTGCCACAGGAAATTGAGATGAAATAAATAAATAGTTTGTGGGCTGAAAACTCCCCATGAAATGCTGATGTGATGCACAGTCCTCAGGGCTAGATCATCACAGAGACTTAACCAAGCTTAGCCTCTGCACAGAAATGGAAAACAATACATTAATAGACTAATCCTATAACGCTAGTCTGTCTAGGGTGTAAATGCTATGTTCTCAGCTGGCTAGAGGCATATCAATCATTCAATGATGAATCAAGGATCAAGGATGATACTGGACAAGAGAATATAGTGTGAGGTTCAATCTGACATTCTTTGAATTCAATTACATCATCAAAAGTATAAATATTGAGAGGTTTTGACAGCAGCTGGTGCTTTTCCTGATAACAATATAACTAACAAAAAAGAACAAAAAAAGAACAAGAAATGAAAGAAAAACAACAACAGGAAATACCAGACCTGAAACAAAGCAACATTATTTACTGACAAAGCAATAAAAATATGTTTAATTCCTGTGAGCAGGCTGTCTAACTCAGTTTTTGGAAAATATTCATTATGTGCTTTTTTCATTGTGATTTAGGGATATTAACAAAGGTGTTGAAAGCAAAACTCATTCCACTTCTTTATGCCTTTTGATGTTTTCAGTACAAGATTACCATACAACTAACTCGGAAATTAGGTTTTGTTGAGATATCTGGCTTCAGATCCTTCGAAACATATCACAAACAATTTTCAAAGGAATTAATCTTTTATAGTTTTAGGGTGGCTGAGTCTGATGCATCCGCATATATTTCCCATCATTTCCTGATTTTTAATTACTTACTATTTATAAGAAAGGGCAAGCGTTTTTCAAACAAAAATTGCACAACAGCTCCAGGTTTTCTGCAGGAAATTATCTCACTGCTCCCTCCTTAGTGGAAACCTGGCCCATAGCAACTTGACATATTCAAACCCAAGACCAAGACAATCTCAGAGCTTTGCAAGTCAGCCAAATGGTCTGAATTTACCAGCATGTAGTTGCTAGACAACACATTTAAAAAAAAAAATTATTGATCTGAATACCAGAGGAAGGAACGAGAAAAAAAAAAGAAAAGTAATTTCCTTGTTTCTATGAGGGTATTCAGATGCCGGAAATATATGTATAATAGAACAACCCTGGCTCTCATAACACAAGTTTGTCATGACATTACAAAATGTCTTTCTTGGATTTGCGGATCTTGGTGAATTTTAAAACAAGAACTGGATTTGATCCAGAAATGTAAAGTTTTTGATGTCTCACAATGATATTTCCTGTGCATTGTCTGATTCAACATTCATTATACCATCTTCAATACTTGGAAATTGCTACAGCTACTCTCTATACATTTTAAGACTAGCTGTTATTTATGAGACTGGAAAATGTTGCAAGAAGCTGGAAGCTGCTGGCCGAGAGGAATGAGCAAAGACAGCAAGTTCAGACTTGATTTGTTCCTGCCAGTGCTCAATTCCTGTGCAAGTTTTGATACTAGTAAAATAATGAGTTTGAAATAAAAAGAGATCAAGTATTCAGGTTAATGAATTTTTCTGACAAGGCTACCAATGAAAATTATGTTTGGTGTAATAAATGATCACTAAAGTCCCCAGTCCCTACCATTTTTGCTTTTCTTGAGGTAATTGCTGGCATGATATTTACAATCTGGCTAGCATATCAGCTAATCAGCAGAAGAACTCAAGTGACTCTCGAGACTTCACCACAACTAATAAAAACAATATGAATAATGACCTTGCTAACCAAAGAATGGCATCCCCTATCACATGTATCTGAATCAACCAGAAAATTCAGTAAAAATTCAAAGCAGAGGTTTTGCAACTGTTTCTTCCACTTTCATGATCCAAATTTAGCTCACTTAGCTCTATAGCCAGATACTAATTCCTGTATGGCCAGATTCTGGTTCCAGAGGGCCAACTGGATGGCTGATTCAACAAGAATTTAACCCTACAGATGATAACTGAGACCTCAGTCACCCACTCATGTATCACCATTCAGCCTTGGCATCTATTTGACTCATTCTCTTGATTATGAGCTTGATATATGTACTTTGGCAAATTTGACATATTTAAACCCAAGCCCAAGAAAAGTCTTGGAGCTTTTCAAATCAGCCAAACCCAAGTTTGGAAATGGTCTGTTTTACCATCACGTAGTGCAAGACATGTCAATGGTCTGGCATAAACTCTGCCATATGGCAATGGAAAAAGTGTCCGAAAGCTGAGTCTCACATGTCATCACTGATATGCAGTAACAGTTTGATGGATACATTAGAAACACTGAGAATGTCAGGAACAAAATGAATATTTAAACTTGACAGAATGTCACTGAACCCAAAAAAAAAAAGAAAAAGAAAAATAGGAAGTAACGATCATAAAACTTCTGACCAGATAATACATCACAGGTAATCACAACTCATGCAAACTCATCTTTTTGTTCAAACATGAATAAATATAAAATCCAACATAAAGGATGAAATTAAAAAAGAAACAAGGCAAGACAACAAGAACAATAATAACTTTTTGCAAAATAAATAGCAACAGCAAAATCTGTCTTAATTGATATGTCTAGATGCAAAACCAACTTCATGATCTGTCATTGAAGCATATCATATTCTCAATAATTAATTAGGATCATAATGCTGATGTCTCTATATATAATCTATTGTCAATCAACTTGATATTGAAATTACCACAGGAAAATGTAAAGTGTTAGTAACAGTAAAGCTTGTTTCTATGAAACTTTCCAAAGTGCAAGCCTTGGCAAGTAATTTGTATATTGGTCCTCACTACCCATGTATAGACCTACAGCTAATGGCATCTCAATTCAAGATATTTGATTTCACCAGCTATATTGCTGTCACCTAACTAACATTTGAATGTCAATCTCATATGTTTCCCATCGTTATCACTGCCTTCATACCAGTAACAGTCTTGATTCAATTCTCTCAATGACAAACAAAAACATTTGACTCGTGTCCACATTGGAATAAGTTTGTCTTTTAACTTAAAAGACACAACTCCACCATATGTATCTGAATAACACACAGGGACAATAACTTCAGCGCAAAAATCCAAGAGTTAGCCCCTATATCAGCTGGAAATCTGTATGACATGGGATATAAGCATCATGAGGAGGTCAGAATCAAAGTGTCCTAAATCCGATTTGGGTGTTTTTGAGAAAACTGCGAAAAACTTACTACAGCAAAACGCCAGCCCATAGAAGTACCGTTCTTGTGAGAGCAACTTTGTTGCACATCAGACATCTAAATCCCAAAATCTTGTATTAGAGATATGGTTCATTTTTTTGCAATTTAGCATTAAAATCTGGACTAAGGACCATTTGATTCGGACTTTGGCTTTTAGTACCCTTTGATCAGGATTGAAGCAATAGGACACATCGCATTTCAGCCAAATGGAGTTCATTTAATGTGTAAGTTGCCTCTCATTGATAGAAGTAACTAATATGCTGGCTTTGAATATCTAATTAACACACATTAAAAGTTTATTAATAAAGAAGTAAAAAATTGAGTATCAGATAAGAGCGAACAATGTTTTATTACCAGTTATTTATACGTGATCCACTTCTTCAGATACTGTTATGAGCATGTAAAGGACAAAAAATACACAAAAGAATTTTTTAAAAAGCATCTAATAACCCACTTCCACCTAGAGCATCCACAATGGAGACGCACGGTTCCACCCTTCTACGAAAAAAAAGACAAATTATTTAACCGAACTAAAGCAAAACTGATAAAAATTAAAAGACATCTGACAAGAAGGGAATCATCATTTCATACCGTATCAAAAATATCTCTGTTTTTCCCATAATACTTGCACCAAACCATGACCAGGCGTTAGTTTAAAAAATGTGAACTCACTATGTTCAGACTCAATGAACCGTTAAGCAATGGCAACTTATTCATTTATAGAAAGCTTTTAGATAGCAATCAGAAATTAATGACTTCCTATAGATGATATGTGTGTTTTTCAGGACCTACTGAGAACTTTAGGATGCTTTGAAAGTGTCAAGCCAAATTGAGTGTGGAGTCACCCCCTTAAAATAGTTTTTAAACAATATTCAATAACATTTTAACAAATATATAGAGCCATTTACTTTCAATCATTTTTCTCATAGCTTTATTTTCAGTCTTGGGTACTCTACTGGTTCTATTTCCAATTTCAGATTCGACACCAACCATGACCGCCATTGTCGTTGACACTGAGTTGAAGTACCTGACTGTTGATTGGCCAAGAGGCAATGACTTGCAAACTCTAAGATTGGATAATTTTTAGGATAGTCTGTTTTCTCTCAAGCAATGGAGTTAGGCCGTTTTTGTTTTTCTCACTGCTTTTCGCCCACTCATTTTTAGTCTTTTGGAGTATTCGATTGTCTCACATTTTACTGACAAGCAGCATCTTTGTCTCTATTTTGTGGTGGGAAGCTTATCTCACTTCACGCCAACTTGGCACTTAGGCTATTTTGATTCTGACCTCCTCATATATTTAAATTAAATTTTAAAAAAAACAAAAAGAGAGATTTTGTAGTGTGCATCTTTACATGTACTCAATGTCTCCACTGGAATGGTTTTATGGTCCTTTCTTTAACAGCAAGTTGGTATGGCTTGGAATCTAACTTTTATGTGTGTCACTCATTCAATGATGAAAAATGTTTCATGAAATAAAACAGATGTCTAAGTAGCTGCTCTGAACGACTATGGATAGAGAGAATAAACATTGCATTAGTTTCTATCTTTTATTAAATTGATTAGAGCTCTTCCAATATTTGAAAAATAATTTCATGATTTTTTCAACACGCCAGTCCATATAGCTGCTTCCTTATCAATAACAACTGATCACAAGGCAATTTAAGAACAATTTTTTTGGAACACATATAGAAGGCTAAAACAATACACAAAAACTTGCAATTTGTACTTTTTTTCCTTCATTTTTGCAATCTGATATTCAGTAGATGAGTTTATATTACCCCTTTTGTTACCATCTTATTTTCTTACACTACAAATATGTTTCTACACACATCCACACACACACACACACAGAATTCAGGTTTTCAACTTCCATTAAAATGATATGGTAGACAGAAATATTTCACATCTGGACAACAATAAATCAATAAAATCAATAAAAATCACCCAGGTCATTCAAATAACTAAACTTCAGATCAAGCAAGGGGTTGGCACTTGTCTCTCAGTGATGGGTACAAGGCACAGGGTTGGAAAGAGTGTGGAGAGACAGCACAGCAGAATGACTGCCTATCAAGCACACAGTCTGTTTTCACTTGACGGAGTATTCTTTCTTCAACCGGACGATATCTGCTGAAGTATAGGCACTAGATGCAGTCTTGGATAAGATATCCAGCACTCCTGACACCTCTGGGGAAACACAAGTGATTGCATGGCTGTTGAACAATATGATATAAGACATGAATTGAAATCATTTTAATAATGTCTCAAGTTGACATGAAATAAATTATATATTTTGGTATGATGTTTTCTGTCACTGGAGACTGGATGTTTTCTTTTGTTAATTATTGATCTGTTTACTGAAATCCATACTGATGTAATAAGAAAACACTGTACCTATATGGAAAGTAAAGTGCCATCCTTGAAATTCTATGTCAAATCATTTAAAAGTTCTGAAACTTACAGTTATTTGCATTAAGAGGCGGGGGGGGGGTCCTGGGAGTCATTTTGGAAACCGCTGGGGGGGAGATGATTTTAACCATTACCATCAACTTCGGCGTGGTCAAATTAGAGGAAAACAACCAAAAACAAAATCGAAATCACTCATGGTTGCCATGGCAATGGCCGCCATCTTAGATTTTGCATAACTTTACCTTTGACAGGCTCTGAACTTTTCCAACCAATGTGCTTGTAATTTTGTGTACATATTCTACCATTCCATATCTAAATTTTGTCTGAACAGACTTTTGATAAATTGCTTAGTTTTTTTTTTACAATTTGTTTAATTTGGTATGTGAAAAGGTCACAGATTTTTTCAAAACTTTGACCCCAAAACCACAAATTTCTCAAAAACTTAGAATGATATAAAAGAAAAACCATACTGACAAAATTTAGATATTGTTTTGTTCTGCTTTCATGCCAAACTGCATGGTAATTGCTCCATAAATAAAAAAGTGGATAGCAATTTTGTGCTAAAAAAACGCATTTTGAGAAAAACGCATTTAAAGTTTTTGTTGCTAAAAAAAACAGCTGTAAAGAGCTTTTGATCGAACTTTCAACCCCAAAACATGTTTGTTTCACCTGCTAGACCACTTTCCATGATTTCTATGCCTTCTTTTGCCTTCTCCTGTGCCCCTACTCCCATTTTTCCTCCGTTTTTGCTTCCCTACCCCCATCAACAAAAGGGCTTCCGTGAAGTCATTTTAGGGTCCAGCGAAGGCTATATGACCCATTGCCAAATAAGAGAAAATCCCATAGGTCATGTGATACAAGTAAGAAAAATAAGCATTTTGCAGAT
>JBCEWB010120375.1:0-11523 GCA_039654565.1 Peronia peronii | reverse complement strand
AAGGGAAGAAGGTTGTTGCCGGACACAACTGATATGGAACAGTGATGATCTGCCTGAATAGAGACGAAATGTTTCGATAAAGTGGCTAAGTCCTTGAAGCAGGTTCGAACTTAACGTCAAGACTCTTGTGCCACTTGACTTTTTCATCGCCGATATCTGTCCAGTTTAATTCTTTTTTTTTTTTTTTCTGTTCTATGTTGAAGCCAGGGGACTTTGTCATTGTTTGGGATGCCAGGATCCAAGGTACTGCTGAGATTTTACTTTATAATTGAACACAAATACCAGAAGATAGACCTGATTGTTTAGACTCATTGTTCAAAGTTTGAGTGGTCATAGACCTGGCATAATAGGGTTAATATAGGGAAAGACAAAATGAGATAGGAAACGATTATGAGGCTGTTGATTCTCCAGGGGCTATGATCTGTTACTGTTGATGAGACATATCAGTATCATACAATTTCATGCACACTCCAACTCTGCACATAGCACACCATTTTATCATCAGTAAAAACATAACGTGAACATTCTGCTGTATTCCGATACAGGTGTATCGTCGATGATAGATCTTTCTGTTATGTTCTATTATAATGGCATGGCGCACATGTAGCAAATCAACAGCTAGACACAAGCTAAAGTGAGCAGCGTCTCTTGAAAGCAGCTATTGTATCAAGAGTCTCCTATTGAATTGTCAGTGTGGTAATATGATTCAGAAGAGACGGGTATGCTGCCCGGATAAAAAACAAAACAAAACAACGTTGTGCGTTTGTGTGTTGCCTCACAAATGAAGTGAGAAGAAAGTTCCCGACAGGTATAAAATGATTGAGGCTATACGTGATTCGACCGGCTGCCATAGCAAGGGTTACATTAATTTTAGGACAGGAGAGTTCCGTGTTTCAGTCAAATTTAGGCGTCGAGTATCCGTATTGTCATATTATTTGCCCCTCAGAATAAATCCGGATCCACATGTTTTTTTTTTCTCTCTCTCTCTTTGTTTCTATGCTTTAAATGATTGTGTAAAGAGGCCTAATGTCTTACAGAGATAAAACGGGACACGAGTTATTGTAATGAACAAAAATAAATTATGATTATAATGGAGTGGGCTCTTTAGGGTAATCGACAGTTTCAAAAACAAAACAACAACAATAACAACAACAACAACAGTTATACACTTTGTTCAGCAGCTGCTGTACATATTGACATAAATGACTCTGTTAAAACTTCATCAATGGAAACTATTGATCAGTTGTAAGCTCCGTTTAGGTCGATATAAAGGTTTTTCTGCCCCGCCCTTATTTAAGTTACACAACTGGTATTCAAAATACGCATATGCCTTATTTCAGAAGAATAATATTAAATCTACAATATTATGTTCTCAATTAAAACTTGAATTATCTCTAAATACGAGAAAACGAAAGTCCAGGACAGTGTCTTCTAGGTAAAGAAAAAGACAGCATGTGACAGTGTAACGTGACAATGATAAAGAGCATGTGAAAATCACACGTGCTGTAATACAGGTAAACCCAGCAAGATAATTAAGCTTCATTCATCGATTTGCCTAATCTCAGGCTTCGTGGGTAATTGAAGTAACTAACATTCTTAGGCAGATTACAGCAAGCCGGATACAAGTTGTGATTAATTAAATTATGCGGAGTTATATTCAAAAAAACTTTATGTCGACCTCCTCCCCCTCGCCCGTTTCTGACAATTGTATGGAATGGGAAACATTTTGCCGATGTTACCTTTTAAATTTGAATTTAAAGATGAAAATCATCTATCCGATTTATATAAGGTCAGACTTCATATATGCAAATATGGACTGTAGTTCAGTTGCAGGCAACTAACTATTTTGTTTTTCTTTTTGCTTTTTGTTTTTGTTTTTGTTTTGTATTTTACACCGGAAACAAAAGGAAATGTAACTCGAAGATGGTACTAGTTCATGAGGGCAACCAAAACACCAGACTTTCAACACAATCAAACAATCAACAAGCAAAAAACGTGTCAAAAACAAAACAAAACAAAATACAAGCGCTTAAACATTTTCCTTTGATTTGAGATACTTTTAGTCTGAGACTTTGTTCGAAATTGCTCAATGTTGAATAAATATTCTTGATCTAATAAGGCCATTGGCAAATTTCTAATTTCCCCGTCGTCAAACAATAGCTCCTTTTCAAAACTATCAATGCCAGAGCTCTAAGTATTGTAGTGAAATGGTCAGTAATTGAGCATGACATATTACCGAAATTATCTCTACCTATTATCGGTTCAGAATTCATCATTTATTTGTTTTTTCTTCTTCCTCCTCAAAAAACAGTCCGTACTCAAACTTCAGTGGCACTTCAGATTTGTGCAATATTCAGATGTTTCCGTAATTTACCATGGTACGATGGATACAACTTCTACTCTCATTGACTTAGCATTTATATTTTGTGTTTTTGTATATTTCTCCTCACACAGCAACTCTTACCCAAACTGCCAGTACCAGAACTCCAAGGCACTATGGACAAATATCTCAGCCTCATGAAAACTGTTGTCAGCCCCCAAGACTTTGCTCGCACTAAGTACATTGTGGACGAGTTTTGCAAGCCAGGAGGTGTGGGCCAAGAACTGCAAGAATACCTTCATAAAAAGCAACAGGGATCTAGCAACTGGGTAAGACATCATGACAATCATAAGTTCACATATTTCATGCCTTTTAATTAGTACATTCTGCAGGTTCATTTTTGACATTCTGTTCCGCCTTCAATTTTCCGCCTGAAATCCTGTCCACCTCTCCTTCCCTCCCTCCCCCTCCCTCCATCCTCCTTCTCCCTCTTTCCATCCATCCATCCATCCTTCCTTCCATCCATCCATCCATCCATCCATCCATCCATCCATCCATCCATCCATCCATCCATCCATCCAGCCATTCATTCATCCATCTATCCATCCACCCACTCCATCATTAACCCATTGCAAAATGAAAAACATTTCATGGCGGCATGTTTTTCTATTCAAAACATTCCCAATATCATATAACCACCTTTTCATTCCTACAATATAACAATGAATGCCTTCTTGCCATCGTCATCATCATCCACATCATTCTAATCGTCACATTAAGATACTCCTCATCTGCAGCGTTATCACACCTCATCATCATAACTTGGGTAATAGAGGACTTCCATTACAACTCACATAACCCTAACTTCACGCGCATTGCTCATCACTTTCCCCCTTTACAGTCCTACCAATGGTGGCTTAACGACATGTATCTGAACATCAAACTGCCCCTTCTCATCAACTCCAACCCAGCCGCCGTTTTCCCTTACCAAGCCTTCGTCACACAACGTGAACAGATCAGGTAAGTTCATGTAAAGAACCAGTGGATTGAAATTTATGGCAGGGCGTTTCTTCTTTTTTCATTTATATCCCCCCCCCCCCCCCAATGTTTTGTTTCATGTTGAGAACAGAGACATAAATGTGCTTGGTATATTATTTATAACGTCACAGGTCTTAATGATACAAGTGCGAATGTAAAGGACGTTTATGTGAATGTAAAGAACATGTAAAAACTATTTTTTTTCTTTAGCCATGTCTTATATCACCTTATAAATAGAGAGCACTATAAATTACATCAAAGTTTACGATCTCTGTTTTATTTTATAGCACTTTTCGAGTTTAAAATAATGTTGTAACGCCAAATGAATGACTGATGATCTCCTTTAAAGTCTGTAAAACTTTTTTCTTTTCTAAGACCATTTTATACATTTACCATCACTTTCAACAACTACAGTATTAGCATATAGCAAATGATGAGGAAAACAGCGAGAGCAACATTACTTTCTAACAAAACGTAGCCCCGAGATCATCACCACCATCATCACCACCATCATCATTACCATCATCACTTCTATCACTAACTCTACCACTATCACTAACACAGCCTAGGCAACAACAACAACAGCAGTCGACAGCAACAATTACGGCGATAACTTAACGATAACAGTAAATCAATAATACTAACCACAACAAAAACAACAATGACAATAACACCAATAACGACATGGAAGCAACAGTATCATCAGCAATACTGAAGGAAATTAATAATGTCGAAATGCACTTCTGCCTCATTTCCTTCAACGAATTTTTTTCTTTCTTAAACTTTCAGATTCGCTGCCAAGTTCATTAGCGGCATGCTTGATTTCAAGAGACTCCTTGACACGTAAGTAATACCCATGTACTTGTTTCATGTCACATTTCCCTGCTCACGGGGCCTACTTTATGTGCCTCTCACCAAAATGTCAAGTATAGTAATGACTCGGCTTCGTGTCGATAGGGGAAAAAAATGAAAGAAGGAACCTCCCCCCCCCCCCCGCTACCCCCCTTGAATTACTAACCTTCACCCACTATTTTCTCCCACGCCACCGCAAAGTTTTAACCCTCTTGATACCAATTGTACCATCGAACGTACATAGAACACCACATTAAAAAACAAAACAAAACAAACACGAATACTAAAGTCCGTTTTAATTATAAAAAACAAAACAAAACAAAACAAAACAAAAGCAAAAATAAAACAAAAAAATTTACAGCGATCACAATGAAGACGTTTTCACCAGACTTACATTATTCTTTACTGTAGACATATTTTCTCTTTCACTCTATACATTTCTTATTCACATGTCGTTCTAAGGTCTTCAAAGTCTATTGCAATTTCATTTTTAGTTAAATAGAAGAAATGTCGTAACCACCCCAAGATAAATCTGTTCCGCTACCATGCTACGCTTCGCAGTTTTCAAACCCCAGTATTACAGAGTAATAATTTATTTCCCTTATTACTCCCAAATCATTAATTTTGGTTCGTAATGGGTTACAACTAGTATGATCTCTGGTCTACATAATGAACTGACTTTACATCGGCTGAATATCATAGCATATCACACGCCACGAAACCATGGTTAGTCACTCCTCTATGCTATCCTCTCAAGGACACCAAGCACTTACTGATGATATCAGCCAAAGAATAATGTACATGGGCGCAGTTAGAGAAGCACTACATGCGGAATAATTCATATAATCTGTGCAATTATATCTCGGTCATTTTCCCGCTCAAATTATGATTCATCTGGTCATTACCTGATACAGAGATCACGTTATGTAGATTAACAAACTCAATTTTTAGCAAACACACTCTTCTTTCTAGCACTTACCCGACACTTAACACCAGCAATTGCTGCAGCTATGGGTCATAGATTTCCCTGGGCCTCTTTTTTTTTTTTTATCATGATGAGCATTCTTAGAGGTAGAATAATCTGTAATATACAGTACAGTGAGAAACATGAGTTTTTGCAATGCTCTGACCCTATCTTGCTTTGGTTACACATTGATTCTGTCCACATCTGATAATTATATCTATGTCAGTCATACAGTCCATCGTCACGGGTTTCATGTACCAGTGCATACCAGGAACGGTACCAACCGTTTTACACAGCAAGAGCAATAATCTAGACTTCAACAGTATCATTGGTATGATTGATAGGCCAACTGCACGTCTGACAGCTCGTCGACAACAATAGCCTCGTGACAGAATGAGAAACGAAAAACGAATCCTGACCTTCAAAAGTATGGACTGAGATCTCATTCCCGAAAAAAAAAAAAAAAACCATAAATAATATGGGACGGGGATAGTCAATAATTATTTTTTCACTTAATCGGCATGCTTTCACTGAGAAAAAAAATGTACTTGATATATTATTTATTATAATACAAGTGGTATAAGAGTGAGTGTAAAGAACACATCTTTTCTGAATTATGGCTGTTTCTAGTGAAAGAACTTAAGCCTGAGCTCACACATAATCCATGTCACGTCATCTCAGCGTGATTTCAAATAGAAAATAGCCCTAGGATGGCCATGTGGAGAGTTGCTTTTACGAAGAAATTAATTGCAAAGACATCAATTTTGGATAACACTTCAAGCTTGAAGGAGAAAGGAGCTTTTTACGTGAGGGAGATGGATCAATCTGGCACAGTTTTAAGGGGAAAATAACTGTGAGGGCGTAAGTCTTTTTAATTAATCTTTAATCTTCCCGGTTCTTGTTCTTATACTCTTTCGAAGGAAAGAGTAATGTATTGGCAAATTTATGGCCTTGGGTAAAGATTTTAGTAAACCACAGCAAGTGACGTTAGTTGAAATACAAACGGATATGTAAAAGCGTAATGAGACTCATCATATGGAGAAAAAGGTATGCGTTCCTAAACACTGTGACGTTAGGTAGTATTAACTAAAAATAGTTGTAAATCTGCCTGCAAGAAGGATCACCTTAGAGGTAGATTTACAGATATTTGAATGCTCAATAACTTTTAAACTTTCTTAACTCGTGGTCGTCTATAAACCATATTCACACCCTACGTTTTCTCCTCAATACTTTGTTTGCTAAGGCACAAAGACGTAGTTTTGTGAGAATTCAAAATGTCCAAGATTAATCAAAATTAATGTTTTTTTAAAAAAATCTTCAATAATCTTGGCTTTCGTGTAACTTGACAAGATCACCCTGTTTATTAATTTCTATAAGTAGTTAACTAGACGTTAACCAGACCAGCCTCTGACATATTTAAGCTTTCTTGGTATGGAAAGTGTTAGGCTTACTCAGCCCTCGTGGTCTCCACGGTTACTTGGGATTGATGGAATTATTTTTTCTTTTACAATTGTCCCATTCTTGGTCAGAGGGAATAATCGATAGCCTTATTAGAGATAAGACATCCTGTGTTTCAGAAGCACCGTGCTATAAAACGCTGCAGCTCGTAATTGGATTGTGTGAGAAGGATGGTGGCAAATAATATTGGTGAGCACTCCCGGTTGTTTGGTCCCAGCACCGTGGGCTTTGTAAACATCCAGGACCTCACCGACGTTTACTCAGAAACACAATGAACGATTCTAAGAGGGCAATCAAGACAGTGTAAGATCGAATTAGACCGATGTGCTAGGACAGTAATGAGCCACTATTGGACGGGCAGAATTTAATTGGTAATCTCAGAGACCTTAAGAGCAGGCCTGTTAAAAAAAAATCCTTATGAACTATGAACCACTTATTCCCCAGAAGAAAACAAGGGACAGATTAAATAGAATAAATACACTTGGCCAAACTCTTTTTTTTTTCAAAGGGTCATGGCCTACTGGGATTTTGTTGCTTTGCGTTAACTCTTATCAGATGCCGGTTTACCTCATTGCCACATTGATCCTCAGTGTTTAGTCATTAGTTTATCATTCTGTCCTCGTGAACACATCGTCTGTACTAAAGTAAGATACACTCAACGTAAAAATTCTAACCATATCCTGACATGAAAGAAATAATTTGAATATAATAGTATTACACGACTTATTTTGGTAAGCCCTTGTTACCCTCTCTTGGTTCAGTATGCGGATGTCTTCAAGATATAGTCAAAAATTACTTTTGTAGAAATGCTCACAAGCAATATGGCCTCCCATTGTATAACATGTACACAATCACACGAGATGGGATTCACAGCACAGAATATCAGACAAGACACTGCCTCATTAGTGTCAACTGTCATTTCACAATTTCTTATCAACATTCACAGAAGAGCAAATCGGGGAAATCATTAAAGATCATTTTTATTATTATTATTATTATTTGCATTCGCTTAACCGAAGGGGGGAAAGACGGAAGAACCTTCATCACAGAGCTGCTTCTTTCATTTCAAACCTCTCATCTAGGCGGCCATTATTATTCAGGCCTCGTTGTGGGACGGAGGCGATTGTCCATTGGCTGTGACCATTCCAGTGTCGTTTCCCTCGTCATGCTCGGCATGGGAACAGCGCCGTCTGGCGGTGACGCGCTCATTTTCCGCTCCCTTTTTACTGTAATGTCGAGCAAAATTTCTAAAGACATTTTCCACAAGACATGATGGGACGGGAGGAAATAATGAGAGAAAAACCATATCGGCAATAATGGAAAGAGAAAAACCAGGAGACATGAAAAACGTTGGAAGTGCTATAGTTAAAATAGAGCAACGCGAAAACCAAAGTAATCTTTCCTGCTACTGAATGGTCAAGGAAATGACATGTTCTTTCTTTCTTTCGTTCTTTTTCTTTATTTCTATCTTTCTTTTCTCTCTTTCTTTCTTTCTTTCTTTCTTTGTTTCTTTCTTGCTTTCCCTCTTTATATGCCTCTTTCTGTCTCTTGATCCTGCACACAGAGATGAACTCCATTGTCCACGCAATTTCATTTTGGGTTTACTGTTACATAGTACGAGGAGGAATTTGGATTTGATGAATGGTTCAGATCAATGACAAGAAAAATCAATTTCTGAAACAGAGGAATGAACTCAATTGCCACAAACAAAGAGAAAATTGCACACTCACTCAGAACGTCAGAAACAATAACAGGACACTGGCTCAAATTCTTAATATAGTATTGATAAAAGAAGGCTGAATTTGCAGTCGACGAATAGATCTAGTTGTTTCTTTCTTCATGTTATGAGTCATACTGGTAGACGGCAACTACATAGTAGGTTGATTAGTACTGGACAATTTTTTTTCTTGATAATCATAAGGAAAAAGTAATTGTAATCAATTAGTTCATCGCGTTGACATACTTTCAGATTGATATATAGATCTATATATTATGTCACACATCACTCAAAATAAAGTAGGAAAAAGATAAAACAATACCAACAATAACAACAATAACAACAACAACAACAACAACAACAACAACAACAACTTGCAATGCAAACTAAACTCATTATTTCTATTCTTTCCAAAAAAAAAAAAAAAAAAAGTTATAGATATATTGTCTTTGTGCATGCAATATTATCATACTTATGATTTATTTTTCTTATGGTGATGTTGTCTTTGCAGTCGTACCCTGCCCGTAGAGCGCTGCAAGTACAGAGAGAAAGGACAGCCCATGTGCATGGAGCAGCACTATAGACTGTTCAGTTCTTACCGCGAGCCTGGCCGTGACAGAGACGTGCTTAGGACTGATCTGGGCATACCAGGCCAGGACTACATCGTTGTAGCCTGCAATAACCAGGTGAGCCTCGAATCTCTTCTTCTCACCTCCTTTTCCCCCCATCTCTCTCTCTTTCTGTCTGTCTGTAACTTCGTCTGTCTCTTTCACTCTCTTTCTAATTCTCATTCTCTCTTTTTTTCCATATGTGCTCATCTTTCTTTCTTTCCTCATTCTTTTCTTTTTCTTGTCTTTCTTTCTTTCTTTTTTATTTTTCCTCTCTGCTTAAAGTTGAAGATTGTGATCAACTTTTCTTATTCACACTATCAGTGACACTAAGGCAGCAAACCTTATTTCAATCCTGTGAGATTATGTTGAATGGCAGGTTGAACTTGGTGCTTGGAATATAAAACCTGGAATAAAAAGAAGTTGTGTGCAGCAGTATCCGCGCCCGATGCCTATTTCACTTAAACTCAATAAAAGTGTATCAGCTGTGTAACGTTTTTATTCTTTTTTTTTTTAGCATCAATGACTGTTATTTTACTTGTTTGTTGTCGTTTTATTTTTTACTTCCTACCTTCAGAGCCGGAACAAATCAAAGATGGCTGAACAAATAAATGAGTTGGCACTTGCTAATCCGTCTGTTGTACAAACCCACGGTCAAAATGACTAGCGAATGAAGCAAAATCAGATATTTGTAAATAATGAAATCTGAAATCTGAGCAACGTTGTTTTTACCCTGTTACTCAACATGTTGTCGGCTCAAGTTGAAACTCAAAGATTTCCGCCATCAACGTCTTAAAAACTAAAATGGCTCGACTGGTGGCCGTGAAACGGATGAGTGATAATCGGCCATGGATTCATGGCATTGGGTCGAGCGGTGGAGCTGGAGCTGTAAGGCTGGCGTTGCTTGTTTCCACTGCGGCGCCATTCATTGTCTTTATTTCCGGTTTGTGACAGCACTTCCGCCTTGCCGCCTTGCATAGCGGGTGGCTCCTTTTCTTTGGACACAGAGCGAAAATACTATCCAGGAAGAAAGGAAGAGGAGGATAAGGAAGAAAACTACACTTGCTTAATATTTTGTGTGCACAAAGAAAAAGGACCGAAGATGTAAAAGGAATAATATTATGAATGTTGAAGGGCAGATAAAAATAAGTTCAGTGAGGCGGTGAAAAGAAAGAAAAGGGGGAAAAGAGAAGTAATTGCACTTCAGAGAAAAAAAAAAAGAAAGAAAGGGGAAAAGGGAAAGAAAGAAAGAAAAAGGAATCACCAACAATTCAATCATGATTTTATCATGCTTTTACAGAAGGACAAGGCCAAGCGTCATCATGATCTTTACCGTAAAGCAGCATTGAGAAAATAACGATTCAAGAACAGGAGGAAGCGAGAGGGAAGGAATATTCAATAAATATTTTCTAATGCTATGTTTTTTCTCTGTTAACAAAAAAAAAGAGGTGTTTGTGACTTATTCATTATTATCTACATTTTATGCCTACAGTTCTACAAAGTCGATGTACAGTACGACGGGATGCACATATCAGAGGCCGATTTATGCTTACAATTGACCAGAACCTTGAACATGGCAGACAAAGACAGTGGCCAATCACCTGGCGTGGGTGTGCTGACGTCACAGGCACGTGATGTCTGGGCAGAGCACAGAGAGAGACTGCAGCAAGGTAAATATTTCTTTGGTAATATTTTTTTCATTTTCTTTTTTAATTCCATTGTCCTCATAGAGAGTAATCTTTTTATACATTTTTTTTGCCATGCTTAAACACAAAGTCGTACCTCAAAGTGAAGCAAATGTCAGGATACAGATTTTAAACTTATCTCTAATCAACAGTTGCTATGTACAAGTCATTCTAAGTGCAAAATTATACATGAGTCTGGATGAAATACTTTAAAATGGTATGTTGATGCATCCATGACAATGGTTAAAAGCGACGATATAAACATAAACACAACGCATGCCACGTCCTGACTGTGTAATAATATTATTGTTATTATTATTAATATTATATTACTGTAATATAATTATCATTACTATCATTATTATTATAATTTTCCTTATTATCAATATAACTCTTTTTTTTTCTTCCCATAATCATTATCTGTTTTCGTCTCCCTCTCTGTAATTGAAGCCTTGAATCAAATTGTGTACATTTTTCTTGCTCGACAGATGCCAGCAACCGGGCCAACCTGCGTACAATAGAGAATTGTCTGTTTGTGGTCTGCTTTGACAAACCCACCGTCCCCTCCACAGACAGGATCAACGGCGGACTGGTCAACGATATGAACGCCCGCGCTCACCACATCATTCATGGACAAGGCGTGAACAACAACTCGGCCAACAGGTGGATGGACAAAACAATTCAGGTAGAGCTTAGATACAAACATACACACAGTCACATTCGTACATGATATGCAAAGACAGCTATATATATCATGTAGAAATAAAGATACATACATACATACATACATACATACATACATACATACATACATACATACATACGTACATGCATACATACATACATACATACATACATACATACATACATACATACATACA
>JBCEWB010120364.1:0-11523 GCA_039654565.1 Peronia peronii | reverse complement strand
CAGGTGGAGCCAAATCCTGGTTGACAGTAGACTAAGCCTAACGTTGAATGACCATTGGTCAAACACATTAGAATGGACATATCTACTTTTTGATACCATTTTTATACGCAGAAAAGGCAGGGCTTTTAAGAGAAAACAAAAAACCCAAATTGCATTTTTTTAGCAAAATCCAAATTTCAGGACCCACCCCCCTCCCCCCTTTAAATCTTGGAAGAATGGTAGATTTGTGATAATCTACATAAGTTTTCAGACTCTACCTTATCTACAAATTGTTTTTTTTCTTTTATATTAAGCAGGCAGTCCAAGATCAACAGTCAGTGTACTGTAATATTAAATAATGATAATGTATCAAGATGAATGTGTGAATTACTGCGAAGATATGACAATTTTCATCAATTTCTTCTCACAGACATACACGTCTTGGAAAAGCAATTCTAAAAGCAATCCCGTCTGCTTGCTCAAGGAAAACATAGTGAAGTTAAAATTTCTATAGATTATTGGAAAGGATATTTTTTGAGTTTCTTCCCAAATGTTCACTTGCATGAACACTCACCTTGTCATATAAGTATCCAAACTCATCATTCCAATCTTATTCAAATTCCAAACCATCTCCAGAGAGAGCTCATGCTTTAGTTATATGGAAAGATCAAAAGATTGGAATAAATATGATGGATAATTCATCTCAACTCATAATGTGGTATTCAAACAGCATTTTTCAAAGCTCAGCTATCTGCGATCAGTACAAAACAATGAAACAGAATCAATCTGGGCACCATCCCACACATTGTCAAACAAAGAAATGGTTATGGTCTAATTCCATATGTGGCCTGATTACAAGTCATACTTCACCTATCACTCTCCCTCCTCATCTCCCTGTTTACTACCGCCCTCCTCATTTTACTATATGCCTAGCCTTGTGTGTTTCTTTTAAGTGGACAGTCTGACATGAAATTACACCATGGGTACTTGCATGTCCTGCCTTAACATTTTTTAAGGCGGATTTTTATTTGGGAGCGAGTTCTTCAGCAAGTAAATTATAGTGAAAAAATGTTTTGCAGTACGGGTGTAATCTTAGCGGGATAGGGCTCTTCGGCAGCGAGAACTTAGACGGAGACCTTTGTCACGGCTGTGCACCAGCGTGCCTTTAGTTTGACCTGTGCTGACAGCTCGGCCAGGGTTAAGAGATCAAGTCACGGTTCACCGCCACCCTACCAGAGAGCGTGAACTAACTGCCGTGACTTAGTGAAAATGTGTGGTATTTTAACAGAACAACATACGCAATAGAAGATCATGAAACATACAGACAAAATATAAACATAGAGGTGAAAATCAGAATATTTCTGTGGTATATTTTTTAATGATATATCTTTTGTGAAAGAGAAAATAACACTAGTCCAAAAGTGGGTAAATTGTGTTGAGTCTTATAGCATGTTAACCTTTTCAAATCTCCAATTATCAGATGAAGGTCCCAGATTTTGTCTGTGTCAAAAATATGGTTGGAAAGAAGAGGATTAAAGCTTTCCAACAATGGTAAAAAGAACCTCCTACTAAAACTGGTTCTGCCACAATCAGGTGTTTAAATATTGTGACCTTCTAAGTAATGAATACAGACAGGCCGGTATCTCTTATCTGCAGAGCAAATGCTTGCATCGCATGTGTGCAGACACTGAACACAACTCAGTGTCATTGATAGAAACCGTGAAACAGTTAGACCATTGTCTTATTTGCAGTATGCTCCGACACGGAGACAGCATACAGGGACTGCAATCATTACCAAAGCTGTAATATTTTATGAGAGTTGAGGAAAATATTAAACAGTTTGAAGCTTGTCTGTTCTTACTTTTGCTGGTACTAGATCTATTGATTGTAGTTGTGATTTGGTTTAGGGAAGGTTTGCATTCATTACTATCTGTAAATGTGCTGCTTCATGTTGTACTACATAACTCTCTTTGAAGTGCTGGTATAAATGAGTTTCCCACCCCGTTCACCCAGAAAATGCAGTTCAAAATGTCATTCTATGAAAGGAATGCAGTGGTTTTCTGAATGTGATGTCTAGGGACAAGGGAAATGTTGCAGTAAATTTCATATAATTGGCTACAGACTATTGTCTGTATAGAACTTATTGTATTTTCTGCTACTGGTTGTGTGTGAAAAGAGTATGCAGATCAAAGTAAATGCGTCATTCATTTGTTCATTGCCTTTGGATTTCTCCGCAATGTCTCTGGTCGTTTCCACCACGGCAGGGATTAACTGCTTCCTGAGGCTGGCACTTCCTTTAATACATTTGTCGCAAATATATTTTAAATGGAAGCCATCAGTGTCTCTTTCAATACTGATACTGTAGTATAGAACAGATTCGGCCGGCCTTATACATATCATGGTTTTGCTTCAGTCTTTTTCATCTTATCATTTCTCCCCTGATAGCATGTTCTCTTTCACTCACATGATAATAGTGTGTAGCTCAAGCGAGTGGCCATAATAAATAAAATATGCAGTAAGAAAGAATAAATATTCATAACTCGTGTTCTAATTTTAGTAATAAAACACAATTTTCACACAATGTAGAACTGATCACGGAGATTTCATTTAAGTAAAAAAAAAGATATTTTGATCCAGGCCATAAGGAGACATTCATCATTAAACCAACTATGCACTGCAATTTTTAAGAGAATTACACGGTCTTTTCAACAATCTCTTACAGCACAACTAAAGATAATACACCAACCAAAACTTCATTGGAGAAAAGACGAAAAATGTGAAATTACACTGGTGGTCATAAGATGATGTTCACTTTAGAAACAATCTTGGAATAATGGGCCGAAAATATGATATTACGGCAAGACCATTCAGCAGCGTGGGCCAACTCCAAAATTTGATACGGCGGGCAGGGAATTTTTCTCTGGAGTTCCATTGACAGGTGATTTATTGCCCTGCGGTGGCAAAATTAAAAGCACGTTGAGGGCAAGTCTGCATATCTGTGTTGTATGTCCTAAAATAACTGTGTTAAATAAACAGTCCAATTTCCTTCAAAATCTTCCTTGGCACAAATGATTTACTACATGAAATTAACTACAATACCTTCTCAATCATGGATGTAAAAAGTCTCTTGCTAAAACTGCAGCCATCAGCTGATTTCAGAACTTCTGTGATCACTGTGAAATTTTCCTGGACAAGTGGAAAATACTCCTGATACAATTGAAATCAACTATTTTAGCATGGTAAAATCAATGTATCCTATCTGATAAAATGTGTGCAACTATGCAACAAGATCACTAATAAGTTACTATGCTGCTGGTAAGATACTCTTGCTCAAAATATTACTTTGAGAAATTATAAAAAAAAAAAAAAAAAAAAAAGATCATGCTCAACTTAATCCCAACCCAAAAGTGTCAAGGACTTTCCCATTATCCAAAGCATTCTCCTCCTTTACATAATGAATACAGAAAGTGCAGAAAGAAATAAGAAGGAAGTAGGAATAAATACACAATGATTATGCTAACACACACAAAAAAATCTACTGTTTGTTTTAAAAAGGCTGAAATAAATAAATAAATTGTCAAACAAATCGAATACATACCTTAACTGTGTCACTCAGTAAGGGGCAATCTTCATCCTGACATTTTTTTGTTAACTCAATGACCTGCTGGGCCAAGACCGGTGCTGTGAAAAATCCAACTTTATCACTGTTGTTGGACTGGTGTGTTTGACACGTTACTGATAAAAACTTCTCCACTGAAAAAGAGAAAAAAACTGTTTTTGTATTACTTACTGTATTTACAGACATTTTGGCATTCAGAAGTGAGCCCCTTGAAGCTTATCAAAACAGTTGACAAGTCCTTCTTAAAAAAAAAAAGACCAATAGATCTGAGGCCAATAATAAAGAGACTTAGGAAATGAGATCAATTTCGACAAAAATCTGTTAAGAGCTCCAACATATCCAGTACAGTAAATGTTCTTGTTATGATGGTCTTACAAAAGGCTTCATTAAATAGAATAAATGAGAGTCCTAAAATTATGATGAGTCTGCTTCACTAAACTTCTTGATATATAAGTCTGAGATGTAGAAATACTATACCACATTGATGGGGATTTGCATCCTGACCATCCAGTTTTATTTTTTTTGATAAATGACATGCCTGTGGAAATAAAAATAAATGATTTCATTATACTCAGTAATAAAAATTGTCAATACAGGACATTGCCATACATACTGATATATAAATACCATATCCCCACTAAATGGTGAGTTATGAGGGGACATTCCATTTCATGATGCCCATCTGAGACTGCTGGAGGGTTACGTTATTTATATCTCTACTTTTCTGCACAGAAATATTTTGTAATTCACAACAAACTGATTTGACAATGAACTCTAAAGAACTGTGGTTCCAGCTTATCTTTACAACTGGAAAGTATTAACCTGGAAGTGCAAAATGGCACATATCAAATACTTCCTTCCAACTCTACCTAGGGACATGACTGTGATTGTTAATTAAAGTCTACTAGTACCTACTGACTCACAACATATGCAAAGATGCAACCTTGAGATCATCCCTTTGTGAGGGTCGCAGGGAAGCAGAACCTTTCTGGCAGGCTATGTAACTATTTGGAACAATAGATTTTCTACTCGCCAATACAGGTGTCTACCTTTGATTGACAATAGAACTATATCTCCAGTAGTGTAGATCTAGTATACGCCTAGTCTGGCACTGGATCCACTTTTAGTTGTGAACATAAGCTGAGACCACAGTTCTATAACCCTTTGAATCCTGATCATCAATGCCTGAAAAACACCTGTCCCTGGCCCTTTGGGCCGAAAACATAGATTTCTTGTTTCATGTTCAATATTTTTTGTAACACACAAGCCTCAAACGCGTTCATGGGCACAGATATGTAATCACCGTAGTCCTAAATGTCCTTGCCTCAACACAACCTATTAGATCTGTTTTCAGCTCTAGTGGACATGAAGGACTGAAGTAAGTGTGTCAGCCGATGTACCAGGCTGTGGGGTATCTGAAATCGGAAAATCTGCCCGGTGTACCGGGCTGTAGGGTTCAACAGGTTAAGAGTGCCTACAAATAATTCTTGACAGGTATCAAATTGATCTACTATCTTAGTCTTGATCATAGTCCAATCTCAATAGATTTAGCTTTCTAGATGTATACTCAATCTAGATCTAATTA
Source organism: Peronia peronii (assembly GCA_039654565.1). Taxonomy (NCBI): domain Eukaryota; kingdom Metazoa; phylum Mollusca; class Gastropoda; order Systellommatophora; family Onchidiidae; genus Peronia; species Peronia peronii. Next base: position 6,340 of record JBCEWB010120364.1, on the reverse strand, counting down.
AACTCTATTCTAGATCTCGATCATGGGCATGATCGCCATGAATTTGTTAGTCTCTGATTTTACTTCATTTGATTTATCAGTTCTGAGTAGCTGGATCCAATCATAATCATGATGTGGACAGAAATAAAAAAATGTTAAGAGATGCATGTAGATTCTACACTTGCCTCGTTGAAAATAGCCTCATTATTCGTACTAGCGTCTATGATTTGGAAAGCGGCATCGAGTATCATCTCGTGATCAGCAGAGGACAGCATGTTGTTGATGATGAAGTTCAACTTACAGTTAGAGTCTGGATAAGATCTAGAGTCTAGATCTAATCTCTAGATTAAATGAAACATCGGCTAATAAATGAAGATATCGATCTACTATTTGTTGGTCATAAATGCATACAATGCTGCACTGTATATGCACATAAAGCCGTGATAAATGACACAATAGTGGTAACTATAAGGCTGAAGATTCACAGACACCGCCATAATATTTACTCGGTTGTTCTAAAAATGCGAATTCCTTTCCAGACCTACGTGCGTATTATTTGTGAAACGAAATTTAGTTCAGTGATTACTGATGTCGACACAGTTGATGTGTGTGTGTGTCTATGTATGTGTATTATGTGTTCATGTATGCATGCGTGCATGTCTGTATATGTCTGTGTATACGCAAGCTAATGTATGTGTTTCTTGTGTAACGGTTCTTGTATGCTTTGTTATTGCCCGAGGTCAAAAGGTACCATTCTTTCGTCCTTCCTTTAAAACTACTTCAAACAGTGATTGGCATTCTTTATGTTATCATTTCTTGACACAGTCAGGTACAAACTAAATTAAAGGGATAGTTTCTAATAGCCTGATCACACTGATCATGACATATTTAATTACCTCCTCGTGAACAAACAAAGCAGCTCACTCGTATTAATATTCCAATTTCATTCCATTTTTCAGAGTTACAAAGCATCTTGAACCACCGAATAAATTTGAAATATGTCTACTTCTATAAAGTGACATCCTGATATTTCTTCATGTGTACCCCTTACCCTGTCTGAAGGTTCGGCGTGTATTTGTTCCCTTTTTTCTGTGAGAATTTTAGAATTTCATCATGTGAACAAGTCCGGTTCGAGCAAATAACAATACGGTCTACAATCTTGGCATTGGAGATGAAGAAGAAAGGAAGGGGGGGGGGGGGGAGGAGGAGGAGGCGGGTGCAGAGTGTGAATGAGTGTGAAGAGTGTTCAGACGGCTAGTGGAAACAGCCATACTGTACACAAAGTGTACATTATCATGGTTGGATAAGAATGTAGACAACAACGTTGATTAAAAAGTGTTAATGGTTTGTTGTTTGAAGTTAGCTGGGATATGTCGTACAATATCAGTTTTTCCTTCTGTCTCTCCTCCCCACCCCCCTCCCCTTCCCCACCTTTCTTTCTTTTTCTTTTTTTTTTTTAGTCTTTTTCTCTTTGTTTGGTTCTGAATTGTATTTGTTTTAATTAGTTTTAGTTATTGTTTCTTTGTTTTCTTTCAATTTCTACACGTCATGTAGATGAAAGAAGTTATACTACAATTTATCTCTTTGGTGTAATTAATATGAGAGTCACATAAAAAATAATATTTCAGATCGTTTTATAATAGACAATAGGCCTAAATACAGATCTGGATGCATGTGTTGAATGCATGGTTGGGTAGGTATTGTGTCAGGACTTTAATTTTTCTCATTTTTAATTTTTCTCATTCTTCCTTTTCCAGAAAGGGTGGGAACATTATCATTGAACTCAGTGATTGGCGACTTCTTCCACATTGTCATACTGTGTACTCCCTTAAGAGGACGTTTCTTATACCTGAGATTCAGGTGTACCTGTCAGCAGCCCACTATGATACCAGTATAGTAAAGGCCCATCGTGTTTACATTGTCACATCTTTCACTCTTGAAAAAACAAAAACTTAAAAAATAACAACACGATGTAATTTACTTTGCAGTGATCAAACCCATCAATATTATTATTCGAAAGAAACAAAATTCATATAATATAGTATATTTATATTATATATTATATATACATGCACATGGTTACACCTGTTTTCTTTAACTGGAAACATTCATTTTATCACAATAAGTTTGTTCCTTCTATGGACAGTGTTATAAAATTAACATGAGGTAACTAAGAGATAAACATTTTTCTTCCAATATTTTTATTATGAACATTCATGAGACAATGCTTTACTACTACAACCATTTATAATACTAGATCATAATAATGTTGGAGCCAAAACTATAAAGTAGAAGAATTTTGCAGGCAGTGATTGTATACATTGCTTTTTTTTTTTTGACATATCGTGAATCAAGTCAGAATGAAATTGAAGTAAGCTGAACAAGTGAAATTGTGAAACAAATGTTTTCAAAAAATTTAGTCAGGTGGGGGATATGCCTTTCAGCTACCTGCAGACGGCTAACTTGTCAGGCAGTTTTACATAAAGTAGTTATAGCCTATAGACTGGTCATGTAGCAGAAGATGAAAAAACTGATTTTGGAGACCTGTTCAGTAAGTGTAGTGTGGAAAGTTTTAAGGATTGGAAACTCAAGCATTTGGCTGTAGCATAATCTCAATATAAAAACAAAACAAAGCAAAACAAAATAACATACACACATAAAACAAACAAACAAACAAAACGACAGCCATTAAATTTTACGTTTGTGTTGCCAAGAGAGACAGAGCACTTAAACATTGATTCCAACATTTGCAAATCATTTGAGAGCCACTAGACAGGGAAAACTCCATATCTAATACATGTAGTTTACCATGAAAGACTGGAATATCGAGCTGTTATTGTCCTGGGTTCAAGGTTAGTTGTTCAAATTTCACAAACTGCTTTTTAGCCTCCTGAAAACCGAGTGTTAATGAGACATCATGTCACTTAGGCAGGGTTGGAATGGATTCCTGACCAAGACCAATTGCCTGGGGCTTGCACTGCCTAGAAATCCAGAACAAATAAATAATAAATCTTGATATATTATGTTCTGGTTTTTCAATTTCCAGGATAAGCTAAACTGGAAGGATAGACTCAGAAGTCTTATGAATTTCTGGACAGCTGTAGTGCTCACAGCTGTAGTGCTTCAGTTTCTCACCGACTTGATGGCAAATAAACATATCACTGAGATAACTCATTTGTGTCATAGGTAACCATTGTGAAACTCATTAACATCATATACAACAGCGGATGCGGAATTGTAAGAGAAATAAATTCCAGTCATTGTTATACTCCCCCCCCCCCCAAAAAAAAAAATTCTACACTGTCAATAGGCTAAATAGTACTATACACCTGTTTGTGTACCACGGTAATTAAGAATAATCTAACAAACTGTTTTGACATAGGATTTCATGTGGTATGATATTCAATTTGTCTGTAACTCCATAATAGTGAGATATGAGCATAAAGTGAGGGATGGTAGCTGTTCTGTTCCTCTTCTGTGATTACAGAATAGAGTGTTGTGGAGCTCATTAGGTGCCATATCTACTGGTGTTTGTACACATCTATATTCTCAGTAATACAGATTGCATTAAAAACCAAATATTTCAATGTGTAATTTCCAAAAGGGCTTACACCAAATCTCGCAGTAAACTGCTGGGCTTGAATAAGTGAGACAGACACACTGATTTTAACTTTCGTACAATCAAAATTACATCTCTTTTTCCCTATGATTAAAGGTAGAGGACATCACATTTTTTTAAAATTTATCCATCTTTTCAGAGTCAGTTTGGAATAATATTCAGAACTGAAACTATATTGTTTCCTCAAGAAATCTCATGAATATCAATCAAGCATTGCAAAGTAGTTATTGCCTTGTCTAATGATCTTAAAAAACAACAACAATAACAAAAACCACAAAATTTTTCTTAATCACTAAGCACCAGAACAAGCGTGTGATTTTACCCTCCACCCATCCTGTGAATTGCCTTTCTGCTGTGATCTCAGCATATTATTATAATAGAGCCCCAATGATAGTTTTCATACCATTCACTATCACCAACAATGGAGGCAATAACACCCAATCTGTGTAAACAAACTATGATGAACACAACATCATCGTATAGCAAAATAAAAGCGATCACCCAAAAAAGCACATAATCTTAACACCTGAAAAAAAACTGTTAAAAAACCAGTAATGCACATAATGCACACATTGGTGATGATGTTTGTATGTGCAGAGTAAAAAAATGTCAAATTCTCCTTTTGTATTTCATTAATTAAGAAGGCATCAGTTTTTTCAATGTAGGCCAACATGCCTGGGTGAAAATACAAACAGATAATGAGCTCAGTAAGAAAACAATTTAATTGAAACCACGACTATAAAAGTCTCTCACACAGACAGACAGACAAACAGACAGACATTGCAATTACCATTTCTGGAATGATACAATAATATGTAAAATTAATGCACTGTGAAGTAATAAATGGATCTGCTATCCTTATATAGATGGAATGTGAACACGTTGCCTTTTAATATTGAAAATTGCATGACACTTGTGACAAAAGATAACAACTGAAGTAATGGGGGATTGTTTTTGTCCAGCCCTATTACTTCCCTTTGCCAACCTCAAGGGAGTTGAACCAGCATTGTAAAGAAGAAAAAAAAAATAATTTTGCCATTTGAAAAAATGATCACCATATAAATTGATAAAATCTTTATGAAAAGAAGAAAGCACTTTTCCTATACAACGATTTTTTTTCCCCAGAAGTTTTCTACGTTTCAAACAACGAGCGCAAAAATTACTTTTATCTCGTCTTTACCATGCCTGTTCAACAATCCTTGAGTCTGGCAAAGTGACAAAAACATTTATCATTGAATATAACCAGTATGTTAACATCATTGGTTGAAACAACATTATATCGGAAGTAATCATTATTTACTGGTGATTAGCTGACACGTATTTGAGGACAATACTCCTAGGGATGGCCCACAATGAAACTTCCATTCAAAAGGCCATGGAGATCATTTGGGCACAATGAACTGGACTTGACACGAGAAAGTAACTACACGGATGGTGCGATATAACAAATAAAGGAATATTTTATATCATTATCCAATCAATATATCCATAGACTCAAGGTCCATGATTACATACATGAATCCTTGCATTTAATTTTGTCCACTCAACAATCCACCCATGAGTCCATGTACAAATCCATGCATTCATCCATCCATCCATTTCCCATCTATCTATGAATCCACGCATACACGAATCTATGCATCCATCCACCATCCATCCATGAATCCACGGATCCATGAATCCATCCATGCACGAATCCATGAATCCATCCATGAATCCATCCACCCATCCATCATCCATCCATCCATCCAGCCATCCATCCATCCAGCCATCCAGCCTTTAAACTTCATATTCCATGGTGACGTCTTGTTCCTCAACGATGCGAGCGCATTGCAAGGGAGGGAATTCATGAATAATTTCTTCCTCTGGATGTCCTGCCGGGTATAGCACTCCTGGTTTGAAGGTTCGTGTCTTCGGGCTATGTGAAAAAAGAAAGATCATAAGTGGAAATATACATGCACATGCAAAACATAGCAGGTTATTATTTAATAATAATACATTACACCACTGACACTTTATCTACACCGACTGCCCTAAGTATCCGGAAAAAAAAAATACATAAAAAATTGCTAATTCTCTTTTCAAGAGAGTAGAACAGAGTATACTGAGTTCGCAAACTTACATTTTTGTGCGTTTTTGTGCAGTTGAGATAACTGCCACGATAGAAGGTTGAAAAGCTCAACAAAACCGTAACCGTTTCTCTCCGTATAATGATGTTGTACGTCTGGCTCTTGTTATATGTATTTCATTATGTTCAAGAGATTAGATTAGCAGCACAATCATGTACAGTATATAAAAAAAAACAAAACACCCTTAATTCTCTTTAATTTGTTCCGATCTTCAGTAGCCCTGCTGGCTTAGTGAATTCTCATTCTGATAGCGTCAGTGATGTTAGCAATGTGAGAAACTGTGATCTGCCTCTTGTTCTTTTTTCAACACTTTTGTTTTACCCCGGTCTTGCCTTGGAAAACGATCAGGGGTTCCCAGCCGATGGGTCAGGGATTGCAATGCCTTGGCAAGGGGTCGTTTAACCATGCTAGAGGTCGCTTGGGATAAAACTAATAAAACTAATTTTAACTCATCAATTAAATTGTTCATGCTCTTACATATTTTTTTCATTTTGTTTGGGTGAAAAACAAACAAACAAACAAACAAACAAATAAACAAACGCGTGTTACAGCGGTTCAATTTCATTTCATGACTTTTCTTTTTTTTGGGGAGGGGGGGGAGGGGGAGGTGAGG
>JBCEWB010120353.1:0-11523 GCA_039654565.1 Peronia peronii | reverse complement strand
CCCGTTTTTTCCCCCCCCCCCCCCCCCCCCCCCGCCTGCATGTCGGAGCAAAGAACCTACTTATATACCCCGGGCCCCCGCTGTGGAACCTGCGAAGTAACCAACAGAAACCAGAATCAAAGCACGACAAACCAAAATGACACCGAACTTGTCAAAGACGATAAAATCAATAAAATTATTCTTTCCACTAGTTCGATTACAATGGAGCATTATCAATACCCCTGCTAAAGCCACATGGGGCAAAAATCTAAAGCTTTGCTAGGCTGTACAGTTTACCATTCAGTGTTTAAAACTCGATTCTGTTGGACGTACAAATAAATATATTTTGATTTTATTTACCTCTCTCTCTTTCTCTCTCTCTCTCTTTCTTTCTTTCTATCTTTCTCTCTATCATTAATGTATTACTATTATTGTTGTTGTTGTTGTTGTTGTTGTTGTTATCATTATTATTACACCAACGAGTCTACATTAAGTCTTGTGCTGGTCAGAGATTAAAAAAACTGCTGAAGTGGTAATGGTTCTTTCCTCTGACAGTTACATTGGTAATTAACTGTGACACACCCCCTTTTCCGTAAATCATTACTTCAGAAATTACAACAAAAGATTCTTCAAGATCTCCAAGCATCATCAAACTTGCTTCATACTCATCCTCAAAAGTAATGTCCAAAGCCTATTCACTTTAGATCGATGCTGAATGAAAATCACAAAACTTTTCACACCTACATTTATTAATACAAACTCATCAAGCTGGTCATTGTCTGTTACATGTACACAGCAGATAATGCTAAGTTTGAAGATTGATATTTGCTATTGTTTTACGGCTCGTCAGCATGTCTACTCATTATGTCATACACGGGAGGCTATTAACGACTTTCTGGATTTAAAAACATATAATATGCAGATGTAAAATAATGACTATCAAAGAATATTATATATAAAAATACAAAAATTAGTACCTGTCATCAATGGTTATCAAAACCATACAGACGTAAACATGTGGCTTCACGTTGGACTTGCCGCATGACATTTTTTTTAACCACCGTGATAAATGTGACGCATAGGAAAGAAAGAACACTAGGCCAAAATGGCCTAAACAAATCAAGATAAAGAATACGTTAACGGCGTTTATTTTTATTTTTTATTATTTTTTGTTTTGTTTTGTTTTGTTGTTTGTTTTGCTCTTTGTTTTTATTTTTGTTCATGTGTTTACCTACATGGGCTATTTTTATTATGGAAGAAGATAAAAAACAAAAGAAAACAAACACAAAAACAGCACCATTGTTTGCACTATGAAGCCATATTTTGCTTTGCTCTTCATGTTTTCATGTGCCTGTTTGCCTGTAGAGCTTCACTACAGCTTCACTTTTAATCAAAAATGTGACCTCCGACAGGAATATGAAGGTCAATAGATAGTACTCATTTTTATTACTGGAAAATGCAGGGCTCCCCAGTCACGTCAGACGTTGGTAACGTTACAAACGAAGGCAAACTGTTGATAAAAAGCAAAGGCGGATACTCAAAAGTCTGTTAATCAAAATTATAGCGAAACAAATGATGAAATGAATTTCTAGGAGGGGGGGGGAGGAGGAGACAGGATTAGATGGAGGGGGAGGAGTGGGAGGAAGGAAGGAGAGGAGTAATTACTGCAAACTTAAAGACTTGAAATACCCAATATGCTGTTCGCTTTAATATTTAGTTTGTCTCTTGTCGAAGCCATCCATCTAAAGAGCATCTTTGTGACAAATGAGACTTAACGTGGTCCAGTCTTCCATTTCTTATTACAGTTTCTTGCGGTCTGCTACAGCCTGTTGATGACGGCTGCTTTGGTCTGTTTGTTTATTTGCTTGTCTATTGTGTAGATGCCTGATGTATGGGAGCTCCAGCTCGGCAAGAGAAACCGAGGCCGTCCAAAGCTGCGATACAAAGACACTGTGAAAGCAAACATCCAGTGGTGTCACGTCAAGCCGAGGGAACTGGAGGAGCATGCTATGGACAGACCAAAATGGAGAGTCTCAGTCCACAAAGCTGTTGCCAACTACAAAGAAGCACGACGCCAGAAGCTCACTGCTGCTAGAGAAAAGCGACACAGAGCTGCATCAGCAGTGATCACAACAACGGACTTCCAATGCCCCCACTGTTTAAGACTCTGCGCTTCTGGGCTAGGACTGCAGAGCCACCTTCGCGTGCATTGATGAGTTGCAGAATGCAAATGTCATCATCGGATCCGATGGACAACCAACACTACTGTGATTGTAGCAGTTCACTTGTAAGAACAGGATTACCCGTAAATCCGTGCCCAGTTGGCCAGAAGAAATTTAGGCAGATTTTTTTTCCTTTATCCCTGGCAGCGACGTTTTCGGCAATTTTCAACTGTCAACGGTTCTTGAACGTGTGGAACGAACATAAGGAATCGCAGAAATATTATCGTTCCCATCCGAGATCGCTAGACCTCGGGCTTCCTTCTTTCCGAAGCCATGGAGTCGCCCAGTCACTGAAAAAGCAGGCATTTATCTTTCCCACTCCTGCGATAGGATTCGAACAGGCGACACGTCCATGGACACTAGACGCCTAATCATTCATGCTCTGTATATTGCTTTATTTAACTATTTTTGTTTAATTAAAAGCGAGAAATCATTCATTCATGCATCGTCACATTGAGACAACTGTCTACTTTATGCATTAACTTTTTTTTTCTTCCTCTTGCTCTTCTTTTCTATAAGTAGGGGCGGAATATACAGTGATGTCACTTGGACGCGTCACTCTTTGGCCCACAGCATGGCGTGTTTCTTGTACCACAGTGTAATTGTCCAGTGATCGTGAACTCAAGTCGATCAATCTTTTCATTATTTTTTTTTTCAATCAGCTAAGACCATGAGGTATAAGACAAGCACCGCACAGAAGGAACATTTCCGAGACAACCCACTCTCAGGAGGTTGAAAGATGTATAAGTACCGTAATCGAAGGGAAAACTCACTTATGCTCTTGTCGTTCGAAACGTGCGAGGCAAAACACGAAAAAAAAAATAATAATAAATTAACACTTCGAGAAAAGAATATTTTCATCAAATTGTGAATTTTTCAGAATTTTCCGTCAGTCACGTATTATATATCAAGTACAAAAAGTGACTTTCTTCCCTTCGAAATGGTAATAACTGTTGTGCTTAGCATCTAGCAAAGCTTAGCATCTAATTTGGCTGATGATCAAAATGGCTCATTATTTCCGCGTGCCTTACCGTCATATTAACCATAACCTCCTCATCCCAGAAGAGTTTTCTTGCCTCCTTGTTCGTTGAAGACTCGCACAGTATACTATGTTCCTTCCTCTCCTCTGCCTTGCAGTTTGTAAAGTTACGTACGGACCAAATGCAGTGACAAAACTGTTCAGTATCCCTCAATGCTTTCTTTTTATTTATTTATTTATTTTTTGTTTGTTTTTGGTTTCTTAAGACACGCCTCTGCCATCAATCTCTCTCTCTCTCTCTCTCTCTCTCTCTCTCCCTCTCCTTCCTTTCCTTCGAATCATTCTCATGAATTTGGCTTCTTGATTTAATAGTCACCCCTGAAACAAACAAAACAGTCAGACGAGGGCTTCACTAGATTAGAAGGCCCTGGGTGGATCTCTATAAAGTGAAACTCATAGATTTGTCCTAGGTGTCGCCAGTTTTTTGCTGCCTTCGTCATGACATAGGATCACTTCTCTAGCCTCTGTTCTTACGTCTTTTCTTGTTACTACAATATTATAACACTGGTTCAAAAACTCGTTCAACGAGCGGGTTTTAATTAACCAAGAAATAGTAATGACAGAAATTACAAAATGTGAGAAAAATAGCTACAGACAGTGCCTAATAAAAGTGGGATACAGTTAAGACTGTACTGTGGATAGTTAATTGAATTTTATATAAAAACAAAACAAAACAAAACAAAAACGTTACTTATATACTTCTGCAATTATCGCGAATCTGAATGCTGTTGTTTGAAATAGATGTAGCTTATGGTTCAACGAATTCCCGCCTTCCTTTTTTCCCTTTTCATCCCCCCCCCCCCCCCCCTTTGCATTGTTCCTTTGTTATTGTTGAGCACATCCCTGTTTCTTAAATACCCACAAAAGATGATTCCTCAGCATGCCCTTGAACCCAATAAAATGAAATTTAAAAAAAAAGCTTGACAATTGTGCAAAAACTAATGCAGACACAACAATATATACGGTCAATAGCAGCACGGATAGCTGGACAGCCACAATGGGTAAACAAGATGTCATTTGATTAGAGTGCAGCCAATGTTTACAAACTCTCCACTAAAACACGTGTCTAAAGCAGCAGTTGCAGATGCTTCAACATGGAGTGTCAAGCTGACATCAGCTAATGTAATTACAAATCACGTGTGGATACTTCATTTTTGTACCACTTTTTGCGTTTGAAGATATTCTCAGATATGGAGACGCCAATACTGCGCAGCATGAGCACTCAGGTGAAACCAAACAGCTGGTAATTTGGTCGCATAAAAAGAAATGATTAGTTTAAACACCCCTTTTTCACATATACACGCAAAAAAATGGCTTTTGGGACTTCTCGACACTTTGAAAAATAATCATTTAAGTTAGGAAATCGTCTATTGAACCTTCCTGCCCTTCAATTTTTTTAAAAATTAAATGCTGAGAGGCTTTTAAGACATGCTGTCGTTGTTGTTGTGTTGGGGTTTAACGACACATCAGCACGATTACGGCTATATTGTGTCAAACACGATTAGATACGTTTACACGTCAAGAAGAAGAGAGGAAAGAAGGCAGGACAGAAGACAGGAGCAAGGAGAGAGAGAGAGAGAGAGAGGAGATGTCTTCCATGGAATGTCGAAGATGGCACTCCGTGGGAGACACCCCTACCGATGGCGGGCTTACACCGCCTGCAGGTGGGAGCAGAGAACCTGCTAAAACCCCGGCCCCGGCGGGGGATTAAGACATGCACTTAAATCTAAACTCACAATTTTCATTGGTGGAGCCCCAGACATTAATATACGCCATTGCTTTGACGGGATTCAGTCCGTGCACACTGCTCGTATTCACAGATGTTAGTGTAATGTCAACGCTGGACAAATTATTTTTTCTTACTGTATCTTTTTTTTCATATAGGATTTTGTTACACAAGGATGACTGTTATGCACTCCATATACCTCTGGCATGAATGCTCTGAAATCCTAAATCCTGAAGTTCGTGGAATTAAATTTACTCTACATATTGACTAATGTCATGTGGGATCGTAGAGGCTATAACTGTAAGCCAAAAGAAGGCAAATTTCAAAAGCCTGATAGGAAATTTTGTGCTAATTTCACCAGCCGGCTATTACTTGTTCTGGGTAGTACAATATAGACTGGTCTATTGAGTCATCTCGGCACCAATATTTTTTTTATTCACTCTCCGTGTCTCTCTCTCTCTCCCTCTCGCTGTCTCTCTCTCCCTCACACACACACACACACACACACACACACACACACACACACACACACACACACACACACACACACACACACACACACTCTTTCTTCATCCCTTTTTACTCTCTCTAACTTTGCCAGAAGATGACCGTGCCCGCATGAACAATTTGCCGAAATGCGTTGCTTTTGCTGAGCTTCTGGTGTGCTTGCTCCAGGAGGGGTGGTTTTCAGCAATAAAATACAGGTATGTCCAGATCATTAATTTTGTTCTATACGATACTCGTTTCGGAGCAGATCTCGGTAACGTTCAATTGGTGATCTGCTGCTATTTATGGCAAAATCGGTCTTTTATTATTGCTGGCATGTGGGAATAGGACGTCTGTACCTTCGTACCATGATCATTATCCGCGTATGCTCCGTGGTCTTATTAGAGAAGGATGCACATCCAACATGATCAGACAGATGAACGTTACATTCTATATACGTCTTTCAACCTCCTGGTGGAGATTAACTGAGTTAGACAGATGAATATTATTCTCAAGGACATGTCTTTCTATAATGCATGGTTTGTATTGTCTGTTAGTTTGTTTGAAGGGCATGTTTATTGAGTTATTATGACATATTTATAATTTAAAACAAAACCCATAAGGGGCTTATGGATTTGAAACTGATCACTGTATCCATCTGAAATTTGTCGCACAAAATTGATGCATAACGATCTGAGTTTCTACTTATTTTAACCCTAAGAAAGCTTATTATGTTTGACGTTAATCTATAAAGGCGATAATAAGTAAATAGCAAATTCGAAAGGGTGTTTGATCCGAATTGTACGTTCGATATAATGACGCATTATGTTATTGTTCTTCCACTTCCGTTCGCAAAGCATCCAGAACAATAAACACGTCTTCTTTGAGTAACGTTCAGTATTGTCATCCAAAATACTAGTATACAAAAACAAGCGTTACAAAGACGCCGGCTATTATTATTACTGTTAAGAGCAACACGTTCAAAATTTGCCCTCTGCGAAAATCTAATTTAGACTTGTAGAGAATCCATGGCCTTCGTGGGAGATTCTTTAAATATAGGTCAAACCGATAGTGCCCTGCCACTCAAAGTTAATGATAAGAGTGTGCACCTCGATGTTAGCCCAAAGCTCTAAGCGCTATAAATCGGTGTCACTGAAGCTATGAAAAGTGGCAGCCTGCTAAACTTAAGCACCAAAACAAGCAAAATGTGTCTGGCGTTTACATAGACAAATTATACATATACACTCACATATTCAAGAAATGCTTTACAAACATAAATAATAAATAAATAATAAATAAATAAACAAATAAATTTTAAATTTAGATAAGTGTTAATGCAGTGACACTGCGCGAAAATCTAAGCTGGAGGAAAACCTACTGTTCTCTATCTCAATCGATTTTACGAAAAGCGGGTGCAGGTAAAACAGATTGCACTGGCAAATAAATGGGGAATTAAAAATGTCTCTCTGACTTACCTGCAAATGGTTTAGTTATTAATCTTCATCAGTTATAACAAATTGACAGTTTAAAATGAATAAAGAAAAAAACATTGTACATTAAGGATATTTTGAGATTGGATTTTTTCTCTTTTTTAATGCTGGCAAAAATGCAGTAATACAAGTAAGCATTATAATGTACATGTAAATATTAGCATGTCAGGATTATGACCTGCCTACATATAAGGCGTGGGCACCTAGCAGAGATGACCTCGGTTCAAGAGCAAAAGCAGCTACAAATTTAATCGATCTGTTGTTGTCGTTGTTGTTGTTCACATTGCCTGGAAGCGACCCTGAACTTGACTGCCATTTAATTTTAATTGTGTGCAAATCGGCTCATCCATCGCAGTCAAATGCTACAGCTCAGATGCATGTAATGTATTAATTCACCCGATAATGCGCAAATCTTGCTGTAATAAGGTGTAGGAGTATTTACTTAAAGAGAGGACAATCACTATGCAAATTCACTAACTGGGATTCAGGAGAAGAATGCTGTTACCAACCAAATAGGTGACTAATCAGCACTGAGGTGCTTTGATAAAACGTCTTTATTAATCAAAGTTGATTTTTTTTTCTTCGCCTATATAATTTTCCACAATATGAGAAGACCACTTATTGCATGCCTTCATTCTTTTTTTAAAAAACCAAGAGCAAAAACAAACAAACAAAGAAACAAAAAAATTGTACACTTTGTGCAAAAATCGAGATCGCTTGAACTAAATTTTGATTTTTTAAGACAGAAATTCTCGACGAAACAGCGTTTTGCCAAAACGTCATAGAGAATTATGAAGATTGACTCAGATTCATGCTGAAAAAATGATGCTAACATAGTACTTAATCAGACCGTAACAGTAGTCAAGTGATTTAGGCCCACAAACTGATGAAGTGAAAAGAAACAGATGGAATACATAAATGTCAAGTTATAAAATGCCTTGGCGGATATGAATGGATGTAGTGTACATATTCACATGTGAAGGACTGGTTGGATGCTGTAGAACTTCATGATTTGGGACATTTCATAAGCCTAACCTTTTCACCCATTCGTACTTATATTTTTTTCTGGTCAAAGAATCGACAGTTCTCTAAAGACTGGACTTCACACAAACGTATCACGTTTTAATGCCAAGACTGTGTCAATATTTTATCCTCAGGCTGTTCTATTATCACTGAAATAGATTTCGTCAGTCTATGCTCACTTTTTTTTTTTTACAAATCAGTAATATTCCTCTTTCCTTAATCCGCTTTGTCGAGTCCCCGCTCCTCTCCGCTAGCCCATGATCCTGTTGGACCATAAGGGCACTGCCGAGGAACACCAAGCTATCTTTCGCCATTCCTCACGACACTCCGCAGCTCTTATAGATCTACAGGCTTCAAATGACAGTCCGGTCCATTCAGTGATGTTGTTTTCACACCTCCGTTTCTGCCGGCCAATCTATACTGTGTCTTGGAGGATCACCTTCTGTCAGACCATACGATCTTACGTTGTCGAGTTGCCCAGTAAAAATCGACCGGCAGACCAAGAATTGTCGAAAAAACAAGTTGTCGGTCTGTCTTGACTGGTCTCGATACGACAGCTAATGTCAGGACGCCGTTTGTAATGAATCCACAGGAGTATCGTTAGAGCGCAGTAGTCCCCGGGATCAGGCAATAGCATCCAAACTGAAGTCAGGTGGTCCATTTTCCTTGTTTCTTCTAGCAGTGTAATTTGAAAAATATACGAGACGTAAACTACGCTATCATTTTAGTTCTTAGCTTGCGAGTTCGTTGTTCTAGCTCAAATAACTTCTTAAATATAATCTAAAAGAGACAGAGAGAGAAAAAAAGAAAGAACAAAAAAAAGAACAAAAGAAAGAAAGAACGCAAGAAAGACAGAGGAAAAAATAAAGGAAGAACGCAAGAAAGAAAGGCAAAAAGAAAGAAAGAAAGAGAAATACAGAAAGATGATCAGTGTTTCAAACTATTAAAAAAAGTGATCATTCGTGAAATAAATTTGAGAGCTTTGTGGAGTCAACAATGGAGTCAGGAAAAACTTATTATCTTAGCTTCACTGTTTCTACTCTTGACGCTATAAGGCAGAATCTCACGCTCTCTCTGTATGGAGTTTGTTTTACAAGAGACTAACTTAGTACTTCAAAAGCCACATTGACGCAAACAATATTTTTTTCCGTCCACATGGTATCATGTACGGTTATTTGAACAATAGATCGATTACGAAATGACAGTTGAATTACAAAGCAATATATTCACAATGGAGCTATTTTGGTCTCCTGTCAAGAAAATGTTCAGACTACTTATAGCGGGGCCTGAAATATGGATTTTGCTAAAAAAAAAATGCGATTTTGGGCTTTTGTTTCTCTTAATAAAAGTCCTGCCTTTTCTGAGTATAAAAATGGTGTCAAAAAGTGGATATGTCCATTCTAACCTGTTTGACCCATGGTCACTCAATGGAGTCCTGGCCAACTGTCAATCAGCATTTGGCTCCCTGTGGCTGCTACATGCAGTGATAGATTATCACTATTTGATTACACATAGACAAAGAATGCATAAAACACTTGAGTATAACTTTTTCTAGCAACGTTATGAGCCCCAGTGCCAGGGACAGACATTGTGTGGCCACTCTGAAGCGAAGAAACTGAAATGAACTTCCACGTTACCATTAAAATTTCTATACGCCTTTTAACCTCCTTCGGGGTGGTTATCTCCGAGCGCTGGCGCCCTAGATATAGTAAAACTTTCCTTTATTTCTGCTGCTTCAGAGCTCAGTGGTGGACTATATGCCATAGTAAAAGTCAAGACACTCTTAGTTTGGACAGAAAAAAAGATATGGGCATCATATATACAGGCCCTTAGCAATCTGGAAGTGACTCTATGGGAGCCCCTATAATACTAATAAATAAAATTTCGCTACATGCAAATTTCAAAAATTTCTAGAATTTTTTTTTTTTTAATTTTTAGTTTTTTGGCATTCAAAGGACTAAAAATATGTAACTTTTTAGATATGATGTTCACCAAGTTTCATCAAGTTCCGTTAAAATGTGGCGGACAAGTTAGATTTTGAAGTCGACCCCCTCCTTAAAACAAACAAATAAACAAATAAATCATTCACCTATATTTATGACAGTGGAAACAAAAAAGAGCATTAATCATTTTATTGACCACAGTATTAGTTGACTACATTTTCAGTGTATGTAATTATAATATCATTCTCCTGAGACCGAGCGAATGATCTGTGATACAAAATATGTCTATAGAGGATTTCAGAATTTTTCTTCGGGTCATTTTCGAAATCCTACAACGACTGGTAGTTTTTTTTTTTCTAATCTATTGTTTACATAGTTCAGTGTTTACTGTACCGACAGCGAGATTCTGTCTTGACTCTGGAGTTTGACGAGCCTGCTCATAATTATCTTGGGCTCTACGGATCTAAATCTCTTCGGGGACACATAGCAATCACAGTGATTGTTCTTACCCAGGCAGTATCTGGGAATGATTTCTTATAATTGCCGCTCCGAAGTTTGTATCAATGTTAAAACCGTCTGGCTGAGCAAATGTTCCCACGTATACACGTGGCTAACCCTCATCAACATTTTCGTTCTTTTGTTAACACTTTAAAAGTGTCCAATTGACCTCAAAGTATTCCTTAACATCGGCAGCTTACATAAACCAAAAACAAAAGGCTTGTCACAATAATGGAAAAATGACGCCCAGAACATGGGTGGAAAAGAAAAAAAAAAGTTATCGTTTTTTTTTCCACTGAGCATTAGTCCGATTACGGCTACATTATGCCAGAGGCAACGATTTTGGCATTTATGAATTAAAAATCTATATCACGATATATAGTAGTGGTTCATCTGAAAATGAACAAATAATAGAGAGAATATAAAGGGGTCTGCATTTATGGCTTGCTGAATGGTAATAATTTTCTAAAATTGCGCTTCTAAGGATTATCCAAGGAGGTTGGGATGATCTAACTTTCCGAATACAGGTCCATTTTTACGTGAAAAGGGACACACTGGTTCGTATCCTGGTTTTCATAAAAAGATAATTGGAGCGGACTACCCGAGCGGCTCTGAGTTCCGCTCAATCTAAGAGCATGCGCTCACATGTCAGTTGGCGGTCGCAGGTAAAAGAATATGGGGGATGTCCTCTGTTAAGAGAATGGAATACTAGAGGTGAGAGTGACCCAAATGCAGACCACTGAGAACCGCTTGATCTTGTCTTCTCGGTTGTGATTATCCTGGCCAAGGTCCAAGGTCTGTCTGGATCGTCGAACAAAGTTTCAGTGTGATACTTACGCTGTTCATGGCTGCCGCCTGGCTGTTGTACACGATGTTGCAATGTCTGGAGTAGCGGTTGGGTATGCCTAAACGGCGAAGCCTCAACGTCTCAAGACGCTCCCACGACAAGTGAGTTGGGTCCACGTTGAAAGGGAGTGGCTGTGGAGCAGAGAATAGAACAAGGTACTAGAAATACTTGAGGCATTGTTTCAGGTCAGGGCGACTTTTGTTGTTGTTGTTGTTGTTGTTGTTGTTGTTGTTGTTGTTGTTGTTGTTGTTGTTGTTGTTGTTGTTGTTG
>JBCEWB010120342.1:0-11524 GCA_039654565.1 Peronia peronii | reverse complement strand
TAGATAGATAGATAGATAGATAGATAGATAGATAGATAGATAGATAGATAGATAGATAGATAGATAGATAGATGTCATTATCTGTCTCTCTGTGCATCTGTCAGCTATCTGGCTGGCGATTTATCTGTCTGTCTGTCTGCCTATTTGTCTATCTATTTGGCTGCCTGTCGGTCTGTCTGACTGGCTGTCTATCTGTCTGGCTGGCTGTCTGTCTCTTTGGCTGTCTGTGTATTTGTCTGTCTGGCTAGCTGGCTGTCCGCATGGCTGTCTGTCTGTTTGACTGTCTGCGTATCTGTCTATGTACGAAGAAAAGATTCTGCACGCAAAAGTGGAGTTGATGGCTGTGGGTCAGTTACTGAGCACGAAAGTTTTAGCAAAGCCACTAAGCAGTCATTGAACTGAGGTTTAGACATTTATCATAGACTTGGTCCAGTTTACGATTCCGCAATGGTTCATTAATTTTGTGCATCATTACAAAAATTAAAACATCGACCTATCCATTATCGTACTAGAATAAGAGGTTGAATAGTCAGAAGTCATTTAGTTATAATTTAACGTCACATTTATGAAATTTGGGAATTGTTGCAGTGTGACTGATTTTTTGTAGGTCCATCAGAAGATAGTCTAGGAGAGGACATTTGTTATTCTCTCATAGACGCATTCCGCTGTCTTGTCTGTAAAAGCTTCATCTTTGTGCAACCCTGTCGTCAATGTCATCTGTACCGGTGCAGTGGTAGCACTCAAGCAATGGTGCAGATGACTTCAGATCGTATTGTGCAATTTTAAATGAAGGAACCAACTTGTGTGAAGGTTAAAATACTTTCATCCAGAGTTATCATTCTTAGGTTTCTTTCTTTTTTATTTTTTGGTTTTGTTTTTGTCTTTCTTTTGTTTTACCAGAAGAGAATCCACGGCCTTTGTGGGAGATTTTTTAAAAAAATATAGGTCAAACCGATACTGCTTTGATTCTCAAAGTGTATGGCCAGCATTCGCACGTCGATGTTGGTATGTTGGCTTATTAAACTGAATGTTACTCAAAGAAAACGTGTTAAGTGTTTTGCTCGAACGTACAAAACAATGTCAGATGATGTATCCGTTCAGCTTATACTGTAGTTATGAATTTGTTTCCTACTGACAAGATATTTCTTGAGGTTCTCCTGTCAATTTTCCCATCGGTGTTAACACTTTCCTGGCTGTTTTTCTCCATTTATCTGAGTCCACTCTGTCACAAAGTGAAGAGAACTGAGATCCTTTGTTCTCTCTCACTGCGCACACAATACGCATCAAGATGCAATTAAAATCATTCTTTTTTTCAAATATCATTTGCACCGCAAAAGTTTAATTGCAGATCTTCTCTGTAAATCTTGACACGACGAAGAATTACCCAGTGAAGAAAAAAGGAATATTTGAAAAAAAAAAGACAAAAACAAAAAAAACACACACTCACAAAAGATTATATTGTGTGCAGTTTAGTAATTTTTTATTGTTTTCTGTACACACATTTATTTTATTCAATATTATTCGCAAAGTAAATAAACCGGAAATATGTACAACCACATTGATAAAAATATGCATTGCAAAAATCTTGCAGCAAAAGGTCAACAGAAAATATGTTCAAGGCCTGGATCAAATACATAATAATATCAGGCCATAAATACTGCTCAGTTCAAGTGAAGGGTTTCATCACAAAACGAGACAAACGCCATTTTCTTAATTTTCAAAGCCAGATACATAGTGATGTTTTCGTATGAGTTATAGTATGACATCCTGATTTTAAAAAATGCTCCACCAAATTCAGCAATAATAAATTATTAGAGATTCACATGTTTAGCAAAACACAATTTCTTTGAAAAAAATTTTTTTTTTCTCAGAATGAGAGAATTAGATTTTAAAGTTCTCATTTGGAAGTCAAACCCTTCAAATGTTGGCATGCTGGGATGCCCATCAGTGAAGACAACCATATCAATCTGGAACAAAATAATACAATAGTGGAGAAGAAAATCTCATTTATAACACATAAATCAATCAAATCAAATCAAATAACATAATAATTGAAATTATAATTTTTGATAATGAAAAAAAATGAAAATCCCACTGCTATTATTAGATGACTGCCGCTGTTCATTCAACCATGTCTGAACGGTAAGTATCCTTATGAAAAAAATCATGCACTCAGAGCAAGACAGATATCTTGGAGTACAAGTTCAATGTACAGTACCGGTACATCATTTGCACCAAATTCACAAACACTTATCATACTCTCTAGTATGCCAGTGGAGAAGTGCTCTTATTCTTATGTTACGATATTTATATAAATACTAGAAAGAACCCTCCGTGGGAGATTTTTTAAATATGGCCCTGCGACTTAAAGTGTATGGCAAGTGTGCGCACCTCGATGTTGATATTTTGGTTGATTAAATTGAATGTTACTCAAAGAAAACGTGTTTTGAACGCATCATACTATCGAATGTACAATTCGGTTCAAGCAGCCTTGCGAGTTTATTATTCAATTATTATCGCATTTGTAGAATAACGTCAAAAATAATGAGCTTTTTTCGGGTTCATGTACATAGAAACACAGATCCATATGCAACAATGTTACGGGCCAAATTTCAGATGGATCCATTCAGCAGTTTTCGAGTCCATAAACCTATTATGTGTGTTGTTGGAGATCTATAGTATGGAAATGTGAAAAAAAAACAAAAACAAAAAAAAAAAAACAAAACCACAAAGTTTTGCATAATACAGATATTGCACATAACGGCATTCTGTCTGCGTGGAATGGACGAGTATTAACTGAATGGCATTGGTAGCTTCGCGTCAAATTGGAAAGTCCAGAACGTGGCCTATTTACAGAACTGACCACGGGCCGAAAATGCTCGGAGCTTACTGAGACAGACACCTCTTGCAGATACTTTATGTTGTGTCTCTTACCTTGTGAATCAGCAGTTACCAAGCTTAAAGTAAATTTAAAAAACTCATAGCGAACCAGTTAACTCGACATATTGCACTCAGGCCATTCCCGACAGTGACACAAACACTGTACTCATGTATAATCAGACATCAACATTACAACATTCCGGGACATGGAACATGGACGGATATGTCATTGCTATGTGATAAATCATTCTTTTAGAGAGGACCTGCATTGATAATGAACATAAATATAATAATCACATTATTGACCTTTTACAAGGGAAGCAACTCTTGGCTGATAAAAGGGGAATAATTGAGTAGGTCCTATAACACTTTGAAAGACAGATCTGGCCTTGATCTATATACTTTTGATCAATCTGACCTATGCATACACAATACTCAGGTACTTAATGCCGATTAATGTCATTAAAATTAGATCAACTATAACTGATGCAATTTATTTTCTTAGTCCGACTCGACAACTTCTATTTGTTTGAAATGTATTTCCCTTTCTTAAGTGATGGTTTCAAGACACGTATATTAGTTTCCAACACAGGCCATTCTATTACATGTAGTTAGGACAACTTTATATATCAGTGAAACTTCAAGTCAAAAAACAAACATATCAACTTTTGCCAAAGTTGTAACAGAGCAGGGTGGAACATTCCAAATGTCTTGAGAGAAGGAACAAGCTGTATGAATTGTGCTGGGGTTTTTGCTTGACTACCGGCTCCAGCCAACTGGCCAAATATCTTGCAGCCGATATTTTCTAAGTCTGGTTTTTGTTTGGGATCACGTGATCAACTGGCCAATGTAATCTACATCTGTACAGAGCTGTATCACAATTGGTGTATAATTCAGACAGCGGGCTGCCTGCACTGTAAGACAACCTTGAGCTTCTTGAGGCGGCGAACGATGCGCACGTGCGTCTCCATGGCCGAGGCTTTCCGGTTTCCGACTGGCTTGACATTGAAGTGGTGGAGTAGTTTCACCATGTAGTGAAAGATCTGCATCTCGGCCATCTTGTCACCCACACAACGGCGAGCACCTGGCAAACAATGGAACTGGGATTCATTTTTTCCAACTCAAGCGTTTAGAAATATTTTCAAATGAATTTTTGAAAATTTGAAGGTAAATTGAAGAATTCCCGTTTTTAGAAGCGGGAAGTGAAATTTGGTAAAATAACTTTGATCTCTTTGCTCTGGAGAACTAAGAAATAGACACTGAAGTTGGAAGGAAAGGGGGAAGATATGAGACCTATACTCTGTCTGCCCATCAAAATATAGAATCATTTCGTATGGCATGAACAAGATACTGAATAAATAATCAGACGCTTACCAACGCCATATGGGTGGAAACTTCTGGGCGGAATAAACTCCCCACCTGCTGTCAGGTGTCTCTGAGGTCGGAACTCCTCGGGGTCAGTGTAAAATCTGGGGTCATAGTGCAGGTTGATGATGCTGCCCATCACAAAGGTGCCCTTGGGAATCCTGTAGCCCTCGATCTGGAGAAGTCAAAGGCAGAGATTTTGTTGACTATGGCAAATTCACAAGCCTACCCACAGTTTTTGTCCCCCGCAGGGGCCCGGGGTATGTAAGTAGGTTCTTTGCTCTCATCTACAGATGGGGCGGGGGGGGGGGGGGGGCGGGCGCAGTGGCTCTGTGGTTTGGAGTCTTCTTCAGAGTGAAAACAACTCAGGCCGTTGAGGCCGGGGGATGGAAGGACACGAAGATCGAAACCTGCATTGTTTCAGTGACTCAACGGTCTCCTGGCTTCCTCTGGATAGGGAAGTCGACGTCTAGCTTTCTCGGATAAAGGCAAATATATTTCGGAGGTCCCGTGTGTACGTTACGCACGTTAAAGAACCTTTGGCAGTTCAAAATCGATGAAAGAGCAGGCGGAGTGCCGGTGTCCGGGCAGAATTCCAAATTCCAAATTTCTACCCACAAAAATTCCCACCAAAATCAGGCAGCTATTTAAAGCCGAGATGATCCCACTATCTCAAGATTGAAAGGCTTAAGAAAAACAAAACAAAACACCTACGCGGTGAAAGCCCGCAGTCGGAGGGATGTCTCCCATGGAATGCCATCCTTGACGTTCCATGGGTGACATCTCTTCTCTCTCTCCTTGCGCCTGTCTTCTGTCCCGCTCTCTTTCCTCTCTCCTTCTTGACGTTTATACACATCTTACCGCGTTTGGCACAATAATAGAGCCGTGATCGTGCTGATGTGCCGTTAAACCCAAACACAAATAAACAAACACAGTTTATGTACGTTTTATGTTTCTACGTTGCATGACTATGAGACAGTAATAAAAAGTTCCCGGAATCCCCTTATACCATTGGACTTGTAAGCTCTTTTCTAGCTGCACATATCGGAAGAAGGATAGACACATGTGTACCTATTCAATCATATACATGTACTTTCATTATTTTAGTTATCAAACCAATACTAGACACGTTTAGTGAGTGTCGCCATGGACTCATTTGTGATTCTATTTGTGTTCAAAATGGATGTCAAATTAGAGCACCGATCAAACAAATTCATTTTGTGTTAAGCTGGTAAGACTGTGAAGTTGCGTTGTGACGAGGTGCAGTTTTGAGTGACATTTATGATTCATGATGTGCAAAACTTCACTTGAGAATGACGAGGGATGTGGCCACTCGGAAACAAATACAAGGCTGAGAACAAGTAGAAGAAATTGCAAGAATTTTGAATCGGATCGTAGACGTATGATAAAGCAAGTTGTGGTTATCGTAAAGTGTTATATGAAAATTCTGGGACAGCTGAGGAAAAATGTTAGACGCAAAAAAAGATAAACTTTGGCCTGATGGCAACTGGGTTCTCCAGCAGGACAATTCACAATAGGTTAACAACTCCTAGACTTTTCGCGAGCACAGTTCTTTGTTGCCCTGTCTCCACTTTTGGACTATTAAAAGAGGTATATGACATATGAAAGAGGGATAGTAAATCTACCATACAATGTAATTATTTCACCAATCACTTGCCCAAATAGACAGATTTTGAAAATTATTTCTCCTAGTAAAAAAAGTTGCTAAACATAAAACATCAATTTTCTGAAAATGCGAAAAATGGAGGCAGAGCAACAGAGAAGGGAGCTCACTTTTGAGCCAAAAGAAACACCTTTGATTCCGTCCCCAACCCAGGCGACTCACTAGAATTGGACCCCTGTGACATCTTCTTGTTCCTCAAGACGAAATTTCACGTCAAAGGCCGACGATTTGATCCAGTGAAAGGTAATGGGGATTGTGTTTTAAACCAGTCTTGTTATTTTCCTTTGCCGGGCACAAGGGAATAAATGACTTTTACACTCTATATTTGAAATGTGCATTATAAAAACAAACAAACAAACAAACAAACAAACAAACAAACACGACAACAACAACAACAACAACAAAGACTCATTGTGTAAGAAAACTGTTTTCTTCATATCATAACAATTTTAGAGAAACAAATTGTGATCAGTATCTTAAAATGATAAGAAGAAAAGTGAGTTTTTCCTTTTCTACGCTGCATATTTAACAGCATTTGTGTCTGGTAAAGGAAAGTAATACCGCTAGTCAAAAACAATCCCCATTCAACCTGAATTGCAGGTATGATCTTGCACAGTCTCACAGAAAACGACTTCAGACGACGTTTGATTCTTGGCAACCGTGTATCAACCACAGCAACTCGGACGCCAAATCGACATCGGGTCCATTCTTTAGCGGTTATAGTTACAGAAATAGTCCGAGAACCTTTTGACACCACATAGAGTGAATAGGCAATCTGAGGTCATGGAACATTTTCAGAAAAGTTCCATGAACTTAAACTACTTTATATTCACATCCTTCATGGTTACTCTTCTCCTTGTTGTCCATTACCGTGTGTATGTTTATTTATTTATTCATTTGTTTGTTTCTTTGTTTCTTTTTTTTTAAACATTACTTATTTATGTGTTTTATTGTTTATTCATTTCATTTACATATTTACTGGCCAATGCTGCTCACTGATTTCTTTTTTTGATTGCGAACCCTCCAGACTAATCAGTCCTGTTTACCTCATAATCTGCTTATCTTGGATAGATAAAACCTCGTCAGGTCAGAAAAGTGCATAACTTTTGTAATGACATTTTAAAATAAGGAAATCTCACTTCTGCGTCCACTTTGGCGACGTGTGGCAGTCCGGACGGCGTGATAGCCCCAAGTCTGAGACCCTCCACGATACATGCCCGGATGTAGGGCATCTGTTCTCTCAGCTGGAAGGTCATTTGGCCCTCTTTGGCTGCCATGACACGATCAATCTCTCGCTGTGCGAGCTCCTGCATCAACTGGTTCTTGCTGAGGTACATCAGGATAAACTCAAGAGCCGACAGCGTGCTGGTCACGCCGCCAAAGAACATATCGGTCAGAGATTGGAGGAGTTCTCCATCTGGAGAGAGCAGAAACAAGAGATATGTCAACCTCGTGAATTTTTATTTTTCAGTGTTATTATTATTATTTTAAGGTAAGAGTGTTTAATTTAAACAAAATAATATGCCAAAAAGAATATTTCCACAATCTGATGTTATACAGGCCAGGCTACACAAAATGTAAAAAGATATCAATTTTGGAAAACCGCGGCTTGTTTGGTCACTTGTAAGTCCGTGCAAAGAAAGCATTGTTAAAAAATTTTACCTGAAGAATAAATTTGGCAGTTGATGACGGGTCTTGCTATATTTGAATATTCAATTTAGGCTGTCATGCTTTTGTTTGTAACGTTAATAAATACATCTCTGCATACTGGTATAATAGCATGTATCTAACAATTACCAAAAAAGGCTGAAATATTTTCATGATCATTCCTCGTTCCATAAGACAAAACCTTTATACTGAATATGAGGTGATGAAAAATCTAAGAGGTTTAGGAAAGGGAAGTTGGCAATGAAAATAGTTACACAAATTCTCACCATTCTCTTCTGTGACGAAGGCAAACTCTGGCTGGCGGATGATGCGCTGTAGGATGGAGTCGTGACTTTCGTTGATAGACATCTGTTTGGTGAAGGTCCACTGGCATTCGGTCAGCGGCCTATGTGGACACTTCGCCTCGGGGGGTTCCGTCTCTGCAAAGTGGACCTCATCTTGTGTCGTCTCTCCAGATCCGACTACAGCTAAATTTGTGGCACAAGGCACGGAGGATTCGATGACGGAATCATCTTTTGATGGAGACGAAAGAGACGATGAAGAGGGAAACTTTTTGGATTTGGCAAGATTCTGACCATCTGTGTCGTTTTCTTCTGTGTTTGTCTGAGCCATGTCGCCAGACGGTGTGGGAAGAATCAGATTTGGCACCTGTCCCGGTTTGCTGTCGGCGTCTGGGTAAACGGGCATAGGGGAGAGCGTCCCACTGCGGGCCTGGCGGATCCATTGGCGCAGGAGTAGCTGCAAATGTCGGTACGTCTCTTGGACATCGGGTATTTCTCTGAAGAACACCTTGGACAAAGGCTTTCGCAACCTGTACCCCAGAAAGAAATTTATTTTATCAGAAATTGTTTATGAAAAACAACAACAACAACAACAACATGATAATGTCGAAAATTCTCTATTTCATTGTGTGTATATGTGTTTGTTTGTGTGATTAGCTGGCTGACTGGTTAATTGTTTGGTTGGTTACTGTTGGTTGTTTGCTTGGATGGTTGGTCCGTTCGTTGGTTGATGAGTTGGTTGCTTGATTCGTTGGCTGCCTGGTTAGTATATTGGTGGGTAAGTAGGTTGGCTGGTTGGTAGGTTAGTTGGTTGGTTGGTAGATCGGTTGGTTGGTTGCTTGATTGGTTGGTACATTAGTTGATTGGTTGGTTAGTAAATTGTTTGATTGGTTGATTGCTTGACTGGTTAGCTGGTTGGTTGGTTGGTTGGTTGATTGGTTGACTATATTTTTATTTGGACATAACATATTTGTATTTATTACAGACTATTAGAGGGAAACTCTTACCACAATGGATGAGGTAATTTACAAATACCACAGAAAACCACTTGCATGCACAAAGTTACATGTATGTAACAATTAAAAGCAAAGTTGTGGTTAAATGTCAACAGTCTCAGCCCTTTCAGCGGATCAGTTGGCAGAGAAACAAAATATCAGTAGCCTCATTATGAATTTTCACTGACAGACTAATGGGTGATGGTTGGACAACTGGTCCAGTCGGCGGTTGTGCGACGAAATTAAAGAATGTACATACAGCCACAAAACAAGATCTGATTGTCTTGCTAAAACTGTACTACAAGAAGCAGTAGATGGGAAGCGAAAAAAAAGGCGGGCAGAAGAAAAGATGGATCCACAACATTCAGCAGAGGACAAAGGCAACATATGCGGAGAGCCGAGCCCTGGCCGACAACGGCAATGGATACTGAAGAGGGTGCACAACTCGCCAGGAGGCGCTCGATGACTCAAGATGGAGTTAAGGGCTGAGAAACAAAGAAGAAGAAAAGGAGGACAAAGAAAAGGAATAAAAAGAAGAGACTGAACAAAAAGAGGAAAAATAAGAAGAATAATGACAAAAAGTTTAGAAAAAAAAAAAGACAGCCTAGATCACTTACTTTGGATGTTTCATTGAAATTTGAGTCAGTAGGGAGTTCAGATCGGCGACTTCCAGAGATTTAGAAATTTTCTCCAATATTTTTCTCTCATCAGCGTCACCTGGCAAGGAGCCGCCCAATAGGAGTCCTACAATGGCGTTGACACAAGCCTTGATAAGTGTGTCGCCGATTTTGATTGGCCGTTCGTTCTGCTTCTGCAGCACGGGCAGGATTAAGTTGAGCTCTGATTGGATGGCGCCTTCCATGTCCTCCGCAAAGGTCTTGGTGTGGAGAGCTTTCATAAAGGCGCGTTTGTTTTTCATCCAGTTCTCTCCGCTACCAAAAAGAATGCCTGTCATGAGAAAGAGAAATGGAGTTACTGTGTAACTGAGTCAAATAAAGGTGGTAGAAAACTTACGCAGAGTGAGGTACTGGAGGCATAGAAGAAGGGAAGAACTGCTTTTCACTTCCATGTAACTCGAAGATTTCAAGAAACCGAGACAATCATGGATGCCATCTTTTAATTATGTTTGATGTCTGAGTTAGTTAGTTAAGTCTCAGATTCCGCTCGGGAACAAAGGGCCACAACAGCACTCCTCCAACGGACATGACTTTGGGAGATCCTCTTCAGCTCGGCCCATATCATTCCAGCTGCTTTCACTTCAGCGTCCGTACTTCCTCGCCAAGTTTGTTTAGATCTGCCAACTCTTCGTTTTCCTTGTGGGTTCCAGTCCAATGCTTGCCGGGTGACATTTGATGGTGGTTTGCGCATTGTGTGGCCAATCCACCCCCATTTTCTTTTCTTGATGTCTTCTCCAATCGGCGCTTGGTTGGTTCTATTCCACAGGTCTTCATTTGCGATAACCCCTGGTCACCTGACGTTGAGGATATTGCATAGGCATCTGTTAATGAATGTTTGTAATTTGTTCCTGTTGGTCTTGGTTGTACGCCATGATTTGGTGTTTGAATTTCCTACTAAGTAAATACACTGCAGTAACAAGATTTTCATCTCATATCGCCTGAAGGTCTAAACTGTAATTTGGTTAAAAAACAATAACAACAATAACAAAAACAACAACAACAAAAAATAATAAAAAGGAAACGCCATTGTTAACCCAACCCTTGAAGAGAATAGAGAACCACTGGAATATCCAACCGATCATTTCTAAGTGTGGACAGAAAAATGCCAACGCTCTATCTTGAAGTGATAGGCTAAATTTACTGGTATCGACGTTTTCGACCTAACGTTTGGGAGATTTCAAGCATAAGACGACAATTATAAATCCTTACACGTCTTGTTTTGATCAAGGCATTGGGACCATCAGAATTAAAATTCTTCACAGAAATCTTAACGGTCCATCCTCACAAACAGACAAAGAGACAGGCGGAAGGAGTCGGTTGGGGGGGGGGGGGGGATCTTAATCTATAGCCATACAGTAATATACTGACCTTGACCTATAGGTGCAGGACCAGCAGGTCTGTCCAGAAACTGCTCGCCATCCCACCCCTCCAAGTACTTCTCCACGAGCTCTAGCGAGTTCAGGTGCACTAACATTACGCTGCCCATCTTCACCTGGTAGATCGGCCCGAACTGGCTGGTCCATCTCAAGTTGGTTCTTGGACCTTTATACGCCAATAGTGAGCCCACAAAGGGCAGTCCTCTCGGGCCTGGCGGACGAGTGCGAGGCCGCTTGAAATCTGTACCGTTGGCACTATCTGTAGAAGAATGTTCCATGCTGTTTTTCTGAAAAAAAAAAAAACAAAAAACTCCAGTCACACGAAAAGATCGTCAGCATGATTTGTATACGAGACCATGGCTATGCTCTGTATTTTGGTTGCTATCAGTCATTACTCGATGTTGCTTCTTACTGGTTTGTGGGCTTGAAAGATGATAACATAAATGGCAGAGAATCTGTTTACACACATATACTATCTAATGTTCGTGCTGAGAATGTGTCTCTCAGCCAGTCAAAACGAGACGTATGTCGATATTTCACCATATGGGGTTTTTGGTATCATGTGATAGCTTATTTCATACCCTTTCAGATGGTGAAA
>JBCEWB010120320.1:0-11524 GCA_039654565.1 Peronia peronii | reverse complement strand
TTGCAATTTCAGAGACAAAATAACAGAACAGCCTTCTGTGAATGTTGCTCTTGTGTTAGCTCATGTTTATACACCTACAGAAATGCTGATGTCATAACCTAAAATAAAACTACCAATATGTTAAAATTCCATTTTATTTATTATCAAACCAAATGGAGAGAAATTCCCTATGCTATAAGTTTAGAGTGTGACTGTGAGATACATATGTAAATTGCTGAAATTCATAGTTCAAATAATTTTATATGATTTGTATACATATTCATATATATCACATGTCTGATATAGGGACTTTGCGAGTTCAATATTACACTCATCAGTAGAGCTTAACTTCAAATTAAATGGGGAAAAAAAACATAAAGATGAGAGTGTAACCATGAATGCATACGAATATTGTTCAATTCCTATGTTTGGATAATTTTACATTTTTTTTTTTCAGTAACGATTTGATGTCATTTGAGCTTCATAATTTATTCAGATAAATAAAACTAGTACTGTCGTAAAGTGCATCTTTGTCTCTGTCTGGTCATTTGGCTGTAGCCGCACTGATTTTGATCACTGAGCTAAAAATGAGCCTTATTTCATGTGTATGCTGTATGAAATAAGGCGGCGGGCAGCCCACAAGGCAGGCCCACTACACGCAGATAGCGTAACTGGCGTGGGACCTCCAGCCCGGGATCAAGTCAGCCAGCCAACTAAGTGTGCCGCTACGGAACAGCCGTGTCTAAGATACGAGAGACTCATCAGACTGTTCAAACTCCATAACAGAATGTAAAGTAAAGAGACTACTTCCACATTTAAATAAAAATGTAGTCCAAAGACCTTGCTAGAATATATCTTTGTTTTTCTGTTACTCACAATTTTGGCCTTCTTTTACATGAATACAGACATATGCAGTGGGATTTTTCCCATGTACATCAAGCAGATGTTTCTGACTTATTCTTATTAAAGCCGTTCCATCTTCCAACTTTTGTTTAAACTCCTCACACTGGGCAAAACTCATAAAGACCGGCCAGTTGCCAGTTCTGAAATTGAAAAAAAGAGAAAACACATTGTGAGAGAAAGTATATACAACATTCCAGTCAAAGACTGAGCATCAACTGTACATAATAGAAACTTATGAGCATGTCAAAGAAATGCAACTGAAAATTTATATGGTTTCTGCTGTCAGAAAGCTTTATCCTTTGTGCACTTTTAGCTTCTAAAATGTCCACCAGTCAAGAGCTGCTGTTTCTTTTTTTTTTAAATTTGTTTTTGTATCATATCGTCGCCATCAGGTGCAAACCGTGGTAGTGCAAAACGGAAAACTTTACAGAAGAAGGAAAGAACTGTTTTGTGTTCGCCACAAGTTGTTCAGAAGCTTGTTATTTTATGTTAAGGTAAAAGATATGCATACCTGACAGACAGTGGTAATAAAACTTGATTGAGGCATTCTGATAACTTTGAAGTGCATATACACGGTTTTCACTCACTTTTCTGTTGACCACCTTTATGTTCACCAACAGGCCATACAAATGCAGTGGGCTGGTCAGTGGCAAACCGACTGTATGATGTAACTAACTAGTTACACGGTATGTAATGTTAGCAAGGTCTACATCAAGGCTATCTTGTCATGTTTCAGAGTAGGTCTACACAGCAACATTAAGGGTGTAACTTGTAAGCCTGTGAAAATTTCAGATTTGTTATTTCATCAGACTAAGAAGAGAAACTTTGACATGTTGTGATGTATGTACGACTGGGAAAGATGTTTTTCACTCTCAAATTTAAAAAAAAAAAATGGTTTCCATGGAAACGGTGGCCATCTTGAAAATAAACACTAATCATGGAGTCTTAAAATTTCAAAAACTACTTTTACTACAGGGTTATTTATGGTGTCAAAACTTAGTTTAGGATCATATTGGGGCAATAAGCTGGTTAGTTTTGTCCTTTTACACTTATCTTTATTTATATAAATTTTTTAAAAAATGGAAGACATCAAAGCTGATGCTCGGTGAAAGAATGCGTAAGGGGAACTATTACAATGCCCGACAATATGTCATTCAAATAAGTAGTGCCTATTGTTGTAGTTTTGTAGTCTTTAGTGACATATGGATGAGTCGAACTAAGGATGAGTCGATCCTATTTTTCCTCCCCCATCAGCATCGACTCATCCGTATTCCACTGTATTTGAGCTCAGTACACTGGTAAGGACATTTATAAATCACTGTTGAAAATTTATAAAGCCCTTAACTCTTTCCCTACTTCGAGCCGGAAAATCCGGCTCGGGCCGAAGGTCACTTCTAGACTTCAAGCCAGAAAATTTGGCTCGGTAAATACACATACTTTGCCGATCCAGTATTTGAAAGTTTTAGACAGAAACAAACGGGGTTATTTCCGGGTCATAGGAGAAGAGCGTCAGTTTTGAAAGCGAGTTTGAATGAGCGAAATCTGTACAGTGGAAGTGCTTTTTTAATTAGCTTTTTTGTGGAGGTCGTTTGTTTTCATTCCGCATGGAGCTAGGGCCTTTAGTGAATTGTTCACATTAACCTATATGCCCTGGAAAAATGCTAGATTTGTGTGGAATTTCTATCGGACAGTGAATTGCGGTGTTAGTAGATCTAGATCTAGATCTTTGAACTGTAAGTTGAAAAATATTATGTAAAATATATTGTTTTGAGTAATTGTTTTCAAGTTTCGTGTCATTTTTCTTTTCTCACACAGCACCAATACATTCATAAATATTTTATTCATGTTCTATGATTTCTCCCGTTTTATTTGATACCTATATTGCATGGTTTGTTTGCTACGGGTTCTTGTAGCAATTGATTTATGTAGTGAAGGTGTGGTCAGCAATTGGGTCATGAAATTGGCCGTGTCCAGAGGTGACCAGCTATGGGAAATAGGTCAAGTAGGGAAAGAGTTAAAGTTACCCAAAGCAGTAAGTCTGTCAGCATCATAAACATACTACTCATTTTAATTCGCCTTTGCAAAATATTTCATAGGCCTCCCATATAATCAAATTTGAAGGAGAAAAAAAAGTTGAAATTTGTCATTACATACAGCTTGTTTTCGAAAAGTTAAGCATTACAATCAAACTCATAAAATTATATTTAACTGATGGTTTGGTTTTGGTTTAAAGAAAAAAAAAAAAAAGATAAAGAAATAAGAAAACATGGGTGAAAAAGGCTTTGTAAATAAGACATGGCATCATTTGATGTGGTACAACTAATTAAACACAGCACCCATGTGGATATATTGTCAAAAGTATTCGTTATATGCCTTGACTTGAGCCTGATAGGAAGTTATAAATAATGCTCATACATACTTTTTAGACATTTTGGTACTGAAATCTACTGCCAATGGTTTTTACATTGTACAGAGTGTGTAGTGTGTAATCTTTTCCGCACATCTTGCCTTATTTACATTTTACTATGACAAGCACGAGAAAGAAACACCTGGGCTAACATGTGGCCAGGGATAACATCTAATGTATAATGAGATGCGGGTTGTTATAAGTAGGGCATGTTTCAGAGTAGGAACAAAAAGGGATCAATGCAGGAAAGAAAAAAAGAAGAGGAGAATGCGTTAAGGCAGAGTAGTTGAAAATAGGAGAGAACAATTCAATTATGAAGGCTGTTGAACAGTCCAATATGTTCAAAGGTCTGGAAGTTGTGCAATCTCAGCAGGTGACTGACAGGCAGAAACCATGTAACAGAAACAACAAGAGAAAACTTCCCACTGGGCCAGCAGATTGTACACAGTAAATGATTAATGTGTAACTTACATTCTTGTAGTGTGACATCTGATTAAATTAGAACTGACATGAACTATGCAGAGACTTAACATCTTTAACACATTCAAACCATTTTTTTTAATGTGGATCAAAACAATCATGTCGAATGCAAAATGAACAGCAATAAGGTAACCAGTGGCCCATCCCCTCCCCTTGCAGACACATTGTTTGCGCAGCAGGGATGACGGATAGGTGGTCAAGTGTGATTAGATAACAGGGCAAATTCAGACATTTCTAATTAATATTTCCATGAGATATTTACACATAGTATGTAATACAAAGCGCACTACAATTTGAGGTGAAAAAAAAACCCAATCTGATCTAATTCTGCAGTTACACTGTTTGCACCTGACAGTGATAATATGTTTCTTTTCTTCTTTATGTCCCTTCTTCAGTTTGTTTATGCACAAAGCAAACAAACAAACAAGATAAAATAGCAGCTCATTAAACTACAGACAACTCATGTTTTCATTCATGATACTAGATAATTTTGGCACGTGATATTTGCAGGAGAAAATAACACAATATCTCAGTTCTATGTTGCAAATCTGAAACTGCTATGCTGAAAATGCATGTTTGACTTTTGTTTACAGAATCAATGATAGCTCGAGTCTCTGAGATATCAGTAAATATGGTCTATTACAGAAAACTACCTCCAGACTTACCAGTAAGGAAACAGTAGTAAATCTGTTCAAGGACTAGAGAAATATAAACTTTATTTTATTTAGATCTAGTTCATGGTATTTTATTGAAAAATTAATCTCCACAGAATCATTTTTATTTATTACAAACATAAATCTGCTGTAAGACACAAATTTGTAAATAATCCATTACTCAGCTGGCAGACAGCAAAACCGTATAAAAATTTAACAAAAGAATGCCTGTTTCCCAACCCCCTTCCATTATAAGAAAATCTGCCTGCAGAGATCTGTTCAAATTGAAAAATTGTATAGACATTTACAAATAACCTAAATTGTAATGTTTACCTCATCATCTTATTGTTCATCAAACTTTTGTAAGTGTTTAACGCTGCCATAAAAAAATTAAAAAAAGAAAATGGAAGTCCAGGACTTTCTGCAGACCTTGGTAATGGTTCCTGAAAAAGAAAGATACTACCATCAGCTAAAGTGAACTTGACAATATCCCAAAGACTTCTTGGCTTGAAATAAAAGTACTTATTAAGACACATTTAAACCAGCTATATCATTCTACAACTTTTGCAAATAGCTTTTTTCCACCTCCTCTCTAAGCTGGAATATTAAAATAAAGCGAATCTAAACTACACTTCAACAAGCTTTGACAATGACTAGAGTTAATGCATTAGGACTAAAGCTTTATCTCATATGCCAGTGTCAGCTCCTGACAACCCCCCCCCCCCCCCACCCCAGCCAGTCAATTTTGCAAAATGCAAATATTATAAGTGAAAGAATGTTCAATTCAAGTTTACCTGCATGAAATTTGCCATTGACAGCTTTTCACAAAGTCTGCCTGTGAAATGACAACAGAAGACACTATGTCAACTTATTTCATATTTTTCACTGATTCTATACTTACGGTTTCCACAGATACAAGTTGTCACAAGTTGCTAACATAAAAAACCTCACTGAGCATGACTTAGGAAAATATTCCACTTTATACACAGTCATAACCCTAATTATCTTAAATTATTCCCGATGTTTCCACAGCAAAGGAAAATAACCACAGAAAAATATTATGATGATGACAATGAAGTGAATTTCTAGCCTACTTGGAGAGCTTTATCTTACAGGCTAATATATCCTCGATTGTGTTTTCACTATAAACAACGATGCAAATGGACTTTTCCTTCAATAAATTTCTCAAAAAACAATGTATTAAAATAAAGATTACATATAGGCAACAATTCTGACAGCTGAAATGTCACAAAATAGACAAATTGTTGCAATGTATTTGACAACAGATAGTGACTTGTTATTAGCATCATATTGGTGGTCATAAAGAATTTTTAGAAATGATAGCACATTACTGAGAATGCTTAGATGGGACAGTAGTAAAGGCACTAAATGCAGTCACTTGCCACAATTCTGGCTCTAAAACCTATATTTATTTTGACAGCCAATATTTGGTTCAACCTGGCATACTATAGCTTTTGTGACATATGAACACAGCCTGCAACTGTTATACTTCAGATGCTTGGTAAAGAGAGCATGCTAAGAACTCCTCCCCCCATAATCAATTCATGTGGCCCGGGTAAAATCATGCAGCCACATGGGGATCTCCATGCTATTGGGATTTTTGTTGTCTTACTTATTGTCCAAAACACATTGCAAAGAACCAGAAATTAATGAAAATACGAAACGAAAGTCTGACAGATCTAGATTACCTCTTTGATTTAAAAGAACACACAAAATTAACTAGAAAACGAATAAATAGAACTATCAGGTCAAATGACTGGATATTGTTCATAACAAATATTGGTTAAACATGACCTCAGGTAATTGGTGATGAACAGATCCATATAAATCTAGATGCTTATGAATCAAAAGCCTCTTTCACTTTCATGAAGAATCGAAACAAACTGAAAATATTTCTCTTCTCATTTTTTTTTAAAAGGATTCTTAGCTGACTAATCTTCTTGTGGCATCTCTCTAGCCTGTAGTTCAACCAGATCTAGATTAATGTTCAGTTTGTTTCAGATTCATTTAACATAGGATACAAAAGACTCTACAATTCTGACAACAAGCCAGTTGGGAGTACTTCTATTATGTGCTTTTCTTTACAAATGTG
Source organism: Peronia peronii (assembly GCA_039654565.1). Classification (NCBI taxonomy): domain Eukaryota; kingdom Metazoa; phylum Mollusca; class Gastropoda; order Systellommatophora; family Onchidiidae; genus Peronia; species Peronia peronii. The sequence continues at coordinate 4,989 of JBCEWB010120320.1, read as the reverse complement.
TGGTATTTTGTCAGTGTTTTGATTCTCTGGCATTTCAACTGTTTCAATGTTTCCTTTTCTTGCATATCTTCTTTTGTGTTTTGTGAGACTTCATGAACATTTTCTTGCATTTCTTCAAGCTCAGTATCTTCGTCTGTTTCTTTCATGAACTCCAAGAGTTCTTCATAACCATAACCCTTGTCTAACCCACAGTCCCCTCTCTTGTCATCATCTGCATTTAGCTTTGTTTTTGTCCTACCCTTTCTATTTCTACCAACTTTTCATCATTTTGATTCATCACATTCAACTCTTTGTTTGGGCTTGTTTTCTTCTTTTTTTCTTTTTTCCTTTACTCTCTAATCCTTTTCTGCTATTCTTGTTTATTTTTTCTTCGCATTCTCTCTGCATTTGCATTTTCTTCTCTTTCCATTGCCTTTCTTTCTTTTTTTTTTTTTTTGTTTTCAAACTTTTTCTTTTCCAGTCTTTCAGTGAAACGTTTTCACTGACATAGAAAGGCAAGTGTTCAACTTTTTCGTTTTCTTTCTTTTTTCTTTTTCACGTTGAAGGGCTGACGATGACATGGGATTCTCATTCTGTTGTTCTGACAACTGCTGAGAACAACATTGTCATTTTTCCTCCAAGCATGCCTGATTTGCATTCATGTGTTTGTGGACTTCAGAATATGTTGTAGTTTTTCCACAAGACAATAGTCTTCTTCAAAACACTGCAAATAGAGTTGGCAAAGTGGCCTTTCCCACTTGTGTTGTTACCGTCACAAATTTTCTGAGAACATCATTTTCTTGTGTGCCTGGTTGCCAGCTGATGTTTGTCAAATAATAGGAGAGACTGCAAAGGAAGTTTGATCTGCAAAGACTGTTGATTCATTTTGATTTTGTCACAGGTTTACATATAATCATTGTCATTTTGTGTGGAAGAAGGTGTCAGTTCTGTGGTGTCATTTCTACTGGTAGCATTGTCCTCAAGAGAAGCAGGTGATAATGTCTGCCAATGATTCTGAAGGTGTCAGTTTTGTTTCTTCAATGGTATGGAAGTCCAACGGAAAGACTCTTGCCTTTCTGAAATCACTTTTTAGCATCGCATTTTCTACGCTTTCCTTTCAAAATCCTAGATGTTCGTTTTGTGACTGTATCTACATCTGTCAGGCTACACTTCCTCATGGTTTTCTCCATTTGGCTTTGATGGCTGAGAAGCAGCAAAAGTTTATATGACTGCAAAAAAAAAGCTTTGCATTTTGCATGAAATCTAATGTAGCCACTCCCTTATCATAAGAATGTCCTGCACATGAGAAAGGGGAACTTTTACGGCCACCCCCCGATTGCATATGGTCCCTTCATGTGAACCACTGGGAGAATGTTGCAGCCACCCCTACATTGGTGTCTTCACATGCCAATAGGCTCAATTTAGCATGTCTAGATAAATTTATCTCACGTGCAATGCACTGGAATTAATAAACGTCCAAAATCTAAGGAATTAATAAAACACTGATAAGAAGGAGATCTTTTACATGGCAAAATTTTCAAACCCCTATGATGATGTCCCTTTTAAGCGGATTGCGGCTATTTTTGTTTTGACCATATGAGAGGACACACTGGACTGTTTAAACTGGATTCCAGCTTCAAACAGTTAGTTACAGGAAATAACGACAATGAGAAATACGTGACCGCATAGTTAGACTGGCCGCATATAGTGCTATTACTCTATTCAGCAAGAACAACATGTCAGTGAAAGCTGAGTATCTAAATGTGCCAACACATCACACTTCCTTGTTTTGAAAAGATCTCTACTGCTTGAAAAAAAAAAAAGAAAAAGGCTTTTCTGAAGTGTGAGTCTGGCACACTAAAATAGTTATCTTGAATCAACATTATTTTACTGGTATTTAAAACGAAACACTGCTGCAGATTTATTCCAACACTATACACACAATATATATCTATATATAACTCTTTCTCCTTTATCGCTTATCTTCCAGGCAAAATAAAGCAACAAGAGAAGTAAAAAGAACAAGCAAGCTTCACAAACCTGAATTTCTACATTTATGCATCAACAGGTTTGTCAGTGCCTGGAGTTCCAGTTCTTGAAACATTTTCGAAGGATCCTGGACAAGCATTAAAGTTTGCAGCAGTGACAGAACTTTTGGCACTGGCATACTCATATTGAACTCCAGTTTTGATTCATCCTGAAAACAGGGAAATTAGAAGTGAATGCTTCAGCCTCAGATAATTATTTCTGTGGACTTTTGACTCAACAAAATAGTCATGGTCAGTGTAATGCAGTCCATTATCTTACAGATAGTCATAAATGTACTGTGCATTCAATATACGAACAATATTTCATGCAGTATTTAAAAAAAAAAAAAAAAAAAAGGCCAAGGAGAGACTCTTAAAAAGTGGTCTCCTGACCCACCAGATTGGGGATTGGGCATAAGGCAAACTCATTTACCCTGTGAAACAACTTTTAATCCAAAATCAAGGACAGAGCAGATGCAACTCATACAATTCATGGAAGACACAGGAAGTTGCCACAGAAGGTGTCGAAAAATCACTGGACAAATTGGGGAACCAAAGAAACTCACCAAAACTGTAAAGGACAGAAACAACTTCCTATAGGAAAATTTCAGATATACCTAGGTCATGAACTGAAACAATGAATTTAGCATGCAAAGCAGCACAGAAGAACAACTCTGAATCCACCAAATCAGAATGAAAATTCTGAAGATGTCAAGTCTCTTAGAACAGCCAATGCAGATGGACTTAATGAAATCCCAGCAGAGGCCCTTACATCAAAAATGCCTACTCAGCTTAATACACTGCATGATTTACTCCATAAATTTAATGCTTAATGTTGGATCCCTTAAGGGGGTTAGCGGGTGAAAATTTCAGACTGTTATTTCACCAGACTAAGAAAAGGAACTTTGACATGTTGTGCATGACTAAGAAAGATGTTTTTCACTTTCAAATTTAAAAAAAAAATGATGGTTTCCATGGAAATGGTGGCCATTTTAAGACTTTAAATTTTTTTTTTTAAATCTTAAATCTCAAAAAGTATACACTTTATAGGGCTCAAATTAGGCACACACATTCTCTGATTATTAGTCTGGGCAATAGGCTATTTGGTATGTCTGTACTCAGTAGTAAAAAAAATTTGACATTTTTTTGTTTTGTTTTACAAACTGTATTTTATTGGTTAGCATTGAGTATCAATTTTTAAAAAAATTATATAAATAAAGATACGTGTAAAACGACAAACTAACCAGCTTATTGCCCCAATATGACCATAAACTAAGTTTTGATACCATAAATAATCCTGTAGATAAAGTAGCTTTTGAAATTTTAAGACTCGACGATTAGTGTTTATTTTCAAGATAGCCACCGTTTCCATAGAAACCATCATTTTTAAAAAAAATCTGAAAATGAAAAACATCTTTCCCAGTCGTACAAAACAACATGTCAAAGTTTCTCTTCTTAGTCTGGTGAAATAACAAATCTGAAATTTTCACCAGCTTACCCCCTTAATTCCATACAATTTTAGGGGTGCTACCAGAGGGATTTCCACACCGTATTTCTGTAATGTTTTGCCACTCTTATTCTTTATGTTGTCTACCCAGTTTTCCCTTCATCTGTCTCTATGCATCATTTCTTCAATGATTCTTTGGAGAATCGCCCTGGCCAGTCCTTTGGATCTTGTGATGTGGCCATACCAATTTAACTTGTGTCATTTTACGGTAGTTAGGAGGTTTTCGAACTGTCTAATCATTTTACAATATGGATATAATTTAAATTGCCTGAAGATTTCAGAGAGAGACACCTGTATAAGCTTCCAAAGCATATGATGTGAGTGACTGCTGTAATTACAGAGATACAGCATTAATATCGTATGTAACGCTTTCAGCAGAGTTATCTTTGAATGGATCAATGTTGAAGTAGATTGACACTACAAGTAGCTCTGTATATAAATCACTCAAAAATTGCTCCCGGGAAGATCAGATATTTGGATAAAAATGCACAGTACTGCCTCTGGATTTGGCATGGAAAAAAGCATGAAATAATTATTAAATACTGTCAAATCTAACATAGCTTTTGACAATGTTCTAATGGCACTTAATGACAGGACAAGCACTGTGTCTTACCAGTTTTGTAGCTTGATAGCAGCACCAAGTAAGTGCTCCCTCACATTGCCACAGCTGATTGCTCCCTGTCCGAAAGGTGAATGGCAGGGAGACACACTGCATCTGCAGTATTGTAAAAAAAAGCATCCATAAATAAACAGTTCTCAAACTGCAAATTTATGGCTCAGATTCTTCACTTCTGTACATCATCACAGTTCCATGATTATGACCCAAGTCTGGCTTATGCCAAAATAAAAGTTAAATACCACAGTGTTCCTGATGACAAGAGTTAACCATATCTACCAAAAATTAAAATGTTCCTGTGGCAAATGCTGCATAAAGCTTATTCATTTTTTTTTAAACAATGACAATAAACTGCTTTGAATTGCAAGAGTGTCTGAAATGACTTATGTTTTTATAGTGCAATAAGTGCAAAATACTACTTTCATTTTCTCTATTTCTGACTGGTTTCTCGACTAATAAGATTTAATTTCTTACTGATATTTTCTTAAATAACATTGAGGAATTATATTACTACAAAGAAAAATAGGACTCTAGATTCTTCTTGTGACAGCAGTATTTACATTACAAGTATTTTCCAAAAAGTAGCATTTTAACTCTAGAACTGCAACTCGGCCTAAGGGCTGCAACGCCCTGCAGCATGCCTTGCTGGGCTTGTCAGTTTGTATTGTCAGCACCAGTGCTTAGCCTCAGGGTCTTTGTTTTGACTATAGAGACTCCACCTTGGCTTTGAAGTGACACAATGCAGGCCCAGATTGACCACCATACTGACCAATGTCTTCCTTTAATCCCTCCCCTAACTCCACCCTTTCTTCACACATATTATTTGAAAGGAGCTGATGGTAGGAGAAGGGGCTGTATTT
>JBCEWB010120298.1:0-11525 GCA_039654565.1 Peronia peronii | reverse complement strand
AAAACCCGGTTTTTTGCCAGTATTTTGCTATCTACTTTTTTGTTTCTAAACCGATTCTAACCAAATTTGGCACACATTATGTTCACAACAAAACTAAAAAAAACGTACTTATGTGCGTCCCATTCTGTTCGTAAGTTTCAGAGAAAATTGGGTTTTTAGTATGAAGAAATGGTGAAATTTGAAATTTCGCTACATGGCATTTTCAAAAATTTTTAGAAAATTTTCTATTGCATACAAAGGGCTGAAAATACCTAACCTTTTAGATATTATGTCAAAAAAGACGTTCACGAAGTTTTATCAAGTTTTGTTAAAATTTGGCGGACTAGATAGATTTTGAAGTTAACCATTTTAAAGATGCCAAAATCCAAGATGGCGGCGTTGTCATGGCAGTTATTTGAAAAAGTCGATTTTTTTTACACTGTTTTCCTCTAATTTGAATATGCCGATGGAAAAGGTTAAAATAGCCTATCTTCAATAATAATAATAAAAAATCAACTACAGGACTCCCCCCCCCCCCTTCCCACCCCACTCCCCAAGAAAAACAAACTGACGGTTCACTTATCCTTACATTCTTCATTTCCAGGCTGAGCGAAAGCCTTTGTCCTATTTACTGTATCCCACGTCTACCATTCTGATCGCACGCCATTTCCGTTTTCATTACTGACATGGTAATCTATAACAGCAGACTTCGGGCTATAATGCTGTCCCATTCAGCGCCTGAAACTTTTTTTTTTTTTGGTCGTAAATTGTCTGAGGACAGAACTTTTTTTTTTTTTCACCCAGTATGCGCGAAAGTGGACGGGGATAATTATTCCTCGTTGTTTCTTCTTTTCTTATGCCGTTCTTCTGTCCTTGTCTCTATATCTTTTTGCTTATTTTTATTTTCGCTCTTGATCTGACTCCGTCTGTTTTTGTCTCTGTCTGCACCCCCCCCCTCCCCTCTCTTCTCTCTTTTTCTCTGTCTCTCAGTGTTTCTTTCTGTTTTTTTTTTTTTTTTATTACCCATTGTGATTTTTCTTCCCATTCTTCTCTCTGTCCATATCTCATTGATTTCTTTAGTCCCCTTCTTCCCTTCTCCCAACCCTCTCTTGCCAGAGAAATGCACAGACACAGTGCATCCTCTGCCATCTATTCCAGCTTCAGCTGGGTCTAACTGTGGACAATCAGTGACTTGACTCCCGAAATGAAATCCGAAATGAAAGTTAACACTATACAAATACAAACACGGCACATCCATTTAGCTTCCGCGCCAGTTCAGTTTCATGCTCTTTTATACATAATATTATAGTGGTGATTCCTCATGTTTTTGCACTCGGAACCCCCTACTCAAAAGCTTGAAACTCACTTGACCCCCACAATCAGCAGTTTGATTTACATTTTATGTTCTGTAGTGAAGAAACACTGAAACAAAATCAACAACAGCAACAAAATATGTAAGAGCATAAAAAATGTGATTGATGAGCAAAAATTAATTTTGTCCCAAGCATTTCTACCAAGGCTACCCGACCTCCTTACAAAGGCTTCGCCATCCCCTTGGGGTTTACGACCTATCGGTTTGGAACCCCTGTGTTGTAGTGTTAACTTTTACCTTGGAAACGTAGTGACGTTACTGGATAATTGGACCGAGCTAGCTAAGACTGAAATGGAACGGAGATGGACGCAATGTGTTTTGCACACTAATACGAAGATCCGACAAAATGTTATCTACACTACGCAAACCGAGACTGATATTGAATATCCCCATGGTCATTCCCTCTGTGTTAGTGCATAGTCAGGCGCGCTTATCTGACGTCTGACCTAACCCATTCTCTCTTCGCCACTCCTTCCCAAACCCCTTTCGTTGTCTCAAAAACATTTTTTCTTCTTCCTTTGCTCTCTCTCCGTATCTGCGTCCAATGAACTCGTTCCGAATATCCGCGTGGCCGGAGGCTTGGCTCCATGGTAGGTGGAATCGAAAAATTAACAATAGCGCAAAGAAGCGGATATTGTCAAAGACGTATGAATTTACTCCGTTTTTTCTTCATTCACCATTAATTGTTATTGCAGTAACGCTCCGTAGTGTATTCAATATTCCCAATCCATCATTATGACTTCTCACAGTGTTAAAGTAAACGAACTGTTCATTTCATTATCCTCTCGTGAACACTGTGATCGATACAGAGACACGTTCATTCAAACTGCAGCAGAGCAGGTTCAATGGAAGAAACACAGCATGGAACATAATATGGCCTAAAGAGTCATACGTTGGCATTTCTTTGGTTGCTCACACTGTTCACGCATTGTCTGCTCAAGCTGCGGTGGCTCCTTGTCTGTCACCTGGACTCTAGACAGTTCAGATGATAATTTACTGTTTGCTGAAAATACTAGACTTTTATATAGATCTTGCTTCAGAAAGAAGAAAATATTGAACGATGAGAGAGAGAGAGAGAGAGAGGTGAAAGAAGAAGAGATAAAGAGAGACAGACAATCCGCTATGGAGCGAGAGAGAAAGAGAAAGGGGAATGGTGAAAAAGATGTGAACAAACCAGCAAGCGAGAAAGAGAGAGAAAGAGAATGAGAGCAGGGCGGGGAGGGGAGGTATATAGCCGAAAAAGGAAATAGATGAGAAAGAATAGAGTGAAAGGCAAGACCGAACGCTTATTTGGAAAATGTCGGCCCTGATTGTAAAGCTCGGCTGGTAAGAACGTGTAGATTTCAGCTTAACTAACTGCAATATACATAGTAACATTTGAAACATTCAATTTCTGCATATCATACATAATAAATAGGGAGAGAAAATGTTAGCGTGTGATTATGATCCTAATGGTCTAATAGGAGACGATTCAGTTGTACGTGTCGTAAACAAATGAATACAATAAAGATGGGTGCGAGATATTGGCCAGAAATGGAATACTGGTTGACAAATATCAAGGTCTCTTTGACAGTAATATGAGCCATTACAATGGATTGAATGTATGATATAATTATGAAATGTGTGTTGTTAACCTTAGAAGTGTCAAAAGGCCGATCTGTCCCAACAGTAGATCTTTATATTTTGCACAACTAAACCCCGTAAGTTTAAATCACCTCTTGTGGCTATGTAAGGAGGTTCATCATATCTCGCGTTCTAGCCTAAATCATTCAGTTTCGAAACTGCACAGCTTTGTTTTGTTGTTGTTTTTTTCGTGGACGCAGTACTATTACCTGTCTGTTGACACAATTACCAAACAAGATGCGTGAGTCTTTATAATCGTTATCTTGTGTTTGCAATGTTCACACGTTTCTTGAAAACACCGAAACCATGTATCATTTGGTATCACTTCAAAACAGAGCACTGATGTTTCTGTCCACATTCAGGGATGGGCCATTTGATAATCCAATATTTGTTTTTTCTCCATATGGAAAGGGTTAACATATGTTCAGCGCTTAGCTCATAACATTATGCGTGTTGCTTGCTTGAATAGTAGAACAGTTACAATTTATACCCGTGGTAACCATAGAGAGGTGGACATCTGGAGGATGCAGTGAAACACAAAACAAGCGTAGTAAGACAGGTCTGAACAGCTTGAAATTATTTACTAGCAACGTAAATATTTACAAACTCTTTCTCTGTTTCCATGCACGAACTTCGTACGTCTCAGAAAAGTATGCCCTAAAAGCTTCAGTCTGGCTGTCGTTAAGGGGATCCTTATCACCGAGTTTTATCAACTTCTGATATGCCGATTTTTCAACATGCACTGCTGTGGGATAATCCTGCTGAGAGCCCTCGTTGCAGGTTTCATGTATTATGAAATTTCATGACAGGAATTGGAAAAATTGCGAAGCGTTGTCGTTCAGCTTTTGTTTTGACGGCATTATTACATGCCAGACTGTTTTGTTGTAGCTGAAGATGAATACAAAAAAAAATTAAAAACACATTTCAGATATCTTTCGTTTCTGTGGAAGGGTTTGGGGCTTTTAGCGCCGTACTGGAATGTCCAAACATGCCATATAATTTTTCACTCTTTTTACATTCACTGGAAGCCACGGCAGGTCTCTAGAGCATGTTTAATTCTATTAATACAAGTCATGTATAGTGTACCATCAATGACCATTCATTTGTATCCGCTTTTAAACGATTAGTTCAAAATTCTCTGTCTTTTCTTGATTTCCAGTTCCCATCGAGTTTGGCAATCTATTCTGACAGTTTCAAAGTGGAGATCGCCTGTGTTTGGCACAATAACTCCTAAATACCCGTCCTCACCAAACAACCATGTAGGCCTAATCTTTCCTACACTAAACCGTTGTCTTTCTAAATTCTCTATTTTTGTCCTTTCCTTGGAGACAGTTTATGTGTTTGTTTATTATTTGTTTATTTATTAAACAGTTTCTTGTTTGTTTGTTTATTTATTTATTTATAGTTGATCATTCTCCACCTGACGCATAAGTTATTGTAAAGTGTTGGTGCTTTGCCCGCTTCCGAAATAACGGAACCTCGAGCGTAACTCAAACTGGATATTGCCTTGTGATTGGCGGGAAACATCAGAGAAACATATTCATGGAATGTGTCATGCGTATCCGAGCTGAATTGCCGTGGTCCAGTTACAGGCAATGAAAGCACGATATTTATTACTTTATACTTCCCCTACATATCAAAGTTAAAACACGCTATCTCTTCTGTGACTGCTGACCTCAGTAGTTCAGTTTGATCGTGAGTTAACACTCCAGAAGAAGGTCCCTGCCGAGGGTCTAGCCCAGCCTGGCAGGCCAAGCATGAACGCTTCCATTGTCTTCCAGCCATGTGCCAATTTGTGGGCGGTCCAAATGCCAAATAATGCCAAGGTCGGGTGTAGTCTAGTACAGTACAAGATCTGCAGCACATGAAAGCCCTCTCTTAATCTCTCTGTCTCTTTTCTTTTCTTTCTTTTTTCTTTTCTTTCTCTTTCTTTCGTTCTTTCTTTCTGCCTTTCTGCCTTTCTTTCTTTTTCTCTCTCTTTCTTTTCTTCTTTCTTACTTTCTTTCTCTCTTTGTTTCTTTCTTTCTCTTTCTTTTGTTTTCTTTCTTTCTGTCCGGCTTTTTTCACTTCATTTCTTTGTCCCTTTTTTTCTTTTCTCTTTCTTCATTTCTTTCTTTCTTTTCTGTTGTCGTATCCTTATTTCTCTCCCCCCCCCTTTTTTTCCCATTTCTGCCCCCCCCCCTCCCCTCCATCTTGTGAGTAAATCGGGCCATTCCGTGCGCGTTTGGTAGATGGCCGAAGTGCGAGCCGCCAACATATGAAGTGCATTACTTGGGGAAACCCGTCAGAACTGGCATGCCTTGGGCTTTTTTCTTTCGCTTGTTTCCCAGGTGGGCGGAGAGGTAGAGGCCGAAAACAAAGAATTGTTGAAAGAAACAAAGATCTAGAGCGTGGCGTCTCATCTCATACCGGAGATACTCACGCATTGTTCCACCCTCCTGTTTTGTCTTTTTTTGTTTTATTTAAAGCCACACTTTCATCGGCAACTGCCGATTGATTTTCAGGGGTAGAGGGGCATATTGTATTGTCGGCATTCCAGGAATTCAGAAAGTTTGAAATCATCTTTGAATTTGATTTTCAACTTTTTATTCTTCACCTGTTCCCACAGATTTTGTTTTATCTTCAGCGCAGTTTCAGTTCTCACTGTGATTGACAAAATTATGAACATGTAGATCTACATTACTACGTATTGGCATGTTAGTGATTCTGGTAGCCATTGATTACCCTTGACATTTTTTTCTGATACTTGTAAAAATCCATATTTACAACCATGTTTGCACCCTTATGTTGCAGGCAGCGTGTCTGGCGCAGTATACCCGTCGTCGTGCTGATATGCGTTTTAAATAAAAACGGAACCATATTTCAGCGGCGCACATGACCTACTTTTCTCTTCTTTTCGAAATGAAAACCTTTTAATGGGTACCACATTCTTCCAGGAATTAAAATATTATAACTGAGAGCTTTTACCGGAGATCGGCGGTCGGATATTAAAACGTCAATGTTGGCATTTTCCTTGGCAAATCTTCTCCTGCTTCTCTCTTGTTCTCTATGAACTACAACCACTTCATTTGTGATATTTAATATTTCATTACAGCTTTTAGAACATTTCCGTCTTCTAGGAGGAATTCACGACCGAGCTTTGCAGGGGCCGAACTAACAGAGAGATTTAGGTTGGAGGCCTGATTGTGGTCTTGCATTATCGATGCCATTAGTACTGCTATATCGACATCCAATGGGCAGAATTCACACCAGTCGCTTTCCGGGCTAATTTCTCGTTTGCGTTCTTCCTCTCTTCATCGGAAAAAAAAAAAAAAAAGAAAAACGGGGATTGGTTGGAAATGGGAAGGAATGGGGAAGGATAGGTTAAGGGAAATAAGTGTAGCTGAGCTTGAACGGACGAGAAATGGACAGCTGAAGCGATACCAACATAAAAACTGTTTTTATTCTATTCCTGCAAAAGTCATATGGTCTGCTCATTTTTTTGAGGAGGGAGGGGGGTGTTATGGCCGGTTACATTCAAAACTCTACATCAGTATAAAGACTATATTAGCCGGGCAGGTTACCCAAAGTAGAAATAATGTCACAAACAGTTAATTGGGGGTGTTCTTTTACATTAAGTTTCTGAAATATGAATATTTCAAACATGTCATGTGCTGATGTACCATTTTTGCAGTGATAAGACTGGAACTCTGTGGGTACCGGACCCATTTACTTGTCTAGGTATTTGTTTTCCTTGTTGTCTATGAATCTTTTTTTTTTATTACGTTCATATTCACAAAGATATTCCGTGCATACATATGCGCAGTGATTATAAACTCCACAAGATCGTGGTCATAGCTAGAATAAACCTGTGACCATCACACTGTCGCTCAAGACTGAACAAATACGCCTGTTTATTAAATTTCTCTGACTGAAATATTTTGATGTGGGGTTTGGTCAAGTAATCCAGATAAAATGAAGGACTTGCTCACAAGTCAATAGAATCATGATGTAAAGTTCAGGTTCATGAGAATGAATGAGTCATATCTTTATTTACGATATGGCTTACTTAAGGGACTATGAGTCTCCACGTGACCAGAGATAAAAATAAAATGACAAAATAAACAAAGATATGCGCAAAATGTCGCGTCCATTAAAAATTGCTTGCTTCAAGTTCTCCCATAGCTGTAAAATAATGGTCCATAAAGCTATTTATTATGCACAGCCCAGTGTGTTTCATAATGTGAACAAAGATGCTGAGTATCTCTCCCGTGTGGCAATCCACGATGTTAAACAAACGAAGTATTTTCTACCATTTGCTACCATTAGGAGAGAAGTTGGAGATACAGAACAAGTCCACTGTGGCATCCAACTGACGCTCAGCTGACACACGAATGAGACATCCATTGCCCAAATTTCACTCATGAGTGAGTCTGGTCAAAAAAAAGGTGCAACACCGCTCGGATGAGGTCAGCATCGTGTTGGCTGGCCGGGCCATGACTCGTGGGGCTGAGAATGAGTTGTGAGAATATGGGGTGGGGTTGGGGCTCGGTGAGGGGGGGGGGGGATGCAGCAGGTTTTTGTGTTGTCACAATTCGTGCCACAACAAGCTCAGACAATCATGAAAAGACGTGGATAGTCGTCTAAAGAATCATATGCTATGGTTGGCTGCCATGCATTTGAGGAGTAGAACTGCAACTAGTTTACTCCAAACTTGAGCCTGGTCACTTAAGTACCGTTTGCATTAAAATTTCCATTCTTAATTTGCATATCTGCAGAGAATTGTCCTTAATTTACGGAGTGTGGTCAAAAGACAGCCTGTCTGCCATGCTTATTCCCCCGTCCGCCTCATCATTCTTTCATACTTGTCTTTTGGCTCGCCACGATTCCTCCACCTGTATCCTCTCTCAGACCCCCGACCCCGCCCCTCTCCCCATTTTTCCCCGCCCCCGCCAGTTCCCCAAGGATGTTGCATTTTTCGAGTGAGTTCCGCCAGCGAGGCAGAGCGTGCGGAATATGTTGCATTAGTCAGTTGCATTAGGAGCTGCGGGTCTGACTCAGGAGTTGGTTAGTGGACGCCACATGCCAGACAGGGCCAATCTGGGACCACCAATTGTACATAATTGAATAGGCAAGCAGAATGAGCCTAAGCAATCCGCCCCTCCTTCACCCCCAAAATCTCATTTTCCTTTCACTTCTAGAAATCGTATTCGAACGTTCATGGTCAGATCTCACATAACCTTGAAGGGGCCCTAAAAGTTGAACGAAATTCTACAATCAAAAGATTCAAGTGCAGTCTCTTTCATGATGCTATGTTCAATTCGCAAGTACATGTATCTGTTACCCAGTGCGTTGTTTTGTAATCTCGAAAACAGTGGACACATAGTACAATGTACAATAATACATGTGTATATATACATTAAATTCTGAATACCTATTACCCAGAGTGGTTTTTCTTTTTTTTTTTTTAGGGGAGAGGGAGTAATTCCGAAATTATTCAATTCAGAATGTCTGCCATTCTATAGTCATAACTGGATTGTATTATGTATTTCCGTCTCTCTTTGTTCTTGGCTGCTCTAAACACTGTTTTTATAGCATCAAGTTGTTTTTTACGACAAAGACTTTGTCAAAACAGTACGCGAAGGCAACGGCACAGTTTTAATTTAACTCATCGAATGGCCCGTTTGAGAACGAAAACCACAGCAGCGATGTGCTTCTGATTGAAATGGCGTGGGGTATCGAATTTCCCGCAGACATAAACGGAAGGTTTCCAACATGATATGGGCTGTTTCTTCTTTATCTAAAATTAAGGGAACATGTAATAAGGAGCTATGCAAACCCTCATCACAGACACTCTGATTCAATTATGTGCCGCATGCAAACTGGCCTGGCCATTGCACACATACTTTGACAAAACGCCTTTTTTCCATGACACTTCAATTATTTCTCCGTATTTTTTATCTTATTTTGCCACAATATTAAAATGACTACTTCTTGCGCCATATCCTTTGAACACTGCGTTTTAATGGCTGTGTGTTAAAAGAAAGATCACAAAATGAAATCGTGATTGACCTGTAACAGAATTTTTCAAGCAAACGGCGTTCTGTCAAAGTACGCGGGCACACCTTAGGCTCTTGTATATCAAACGACGCTCAGGCAATGGCAACAATTATCCCTAGCAATCAAACCTTTTTTTTAAAATATAATTATGTACTTTTTTTTCTCATTCAACCTTGAGATAAAGATGCTTTTGTGGAAAATGAACTGACATGATAAATGGGAGTCTCCGAAAAGGAAGCCGTTCATCTTGTATTATATACAACCGATAGAGGGTAGTAAGTGATATCTGAAAGTTTTTTGTTTTGGTGTTATTCATCTGTCATTAGTTAGTTTTTTTCTTCAAAACTATTTGCAAGAGCATCCAGCAAGATGCAGGAGCCTAAGCTCATATAACATGTACAATGGAAATAGCACATTTATGCGGTAGACGCACACCAGCCAAATCCTCTACTTTGTAATTACATCTGGTTCTGTGTGTGTGTGTGTGGGGGGGGGGGGTGGTTTGATTAAAATGGCATATCTAACGAGGATGCTGACGTCAGAGCACAGTATTGTTTTTTCTTTGAATATTGGAGGCTCTGGTACAGCTACAGGACTTCCCTTTCTAAATAACAAACATTTGCAGTCACAATTTGACATGGTGTTTAATGGATGTTACTTGAAAGCTGTTCAAATTTATATGAGATATTAGATGATAGCTTACCATTGATGCTTACTGAAAAGATAAATGCATTCACTGGTTTTGAGAAATTCTTGTCGCAGGATATTCTGCATCATTTACAAGAGGCAGTTTTGGACAAAGTCCAGAATATTGAACTGTCTAATTATTTTTCTTTTTGCATGTTTTATTCTATCGTTTGCAAATGAGAGAATAAATTGAATCTGTTTCCCCTCTCCGTCTGTGGCAGTTGCAAATTCAGACAAGACACACCCTCTCTTTATATTATGTTTAGAATTTGTCCAGCGAAGTGCTCATTGTTTTTTATTTGGCTTGTTTTCTGATCCAGCTTTGAAACTTTTCCTCACACGTCTGCTTGGCATTTAGAGTAATAACTGCCTGGTAGTACCACACAGCCATGACTTACAGAGTGATTGGTGGAACGACATATTCAAACACCGCATATTTGTAGCTGCTGTCGATACATGTCGAGATGCACAGACCTCATGTCTGTAAAGGCCACATCTATTTATTATGCATTTCTTATTCTCATAGAATTTTATACCAAATGTCATTTAAGTTTTTGCATTTGAAGTGCTAAAGAACAATTTAGTGTTTTTGAAATATGTAGAGAGGTGATAGAATAAATACTGCAAGTTAAGATGCATAACCCAACATCGACAACAGTTACTGCAGTCAGGATTACCGCTTTTATTAGCACTTTTATTACTGTTCACTGTGATCAGTTTTGCCAGGAAACAAGAGTATTAATTTTGGTCAGTAAAGGATTAAACAATTTAAAACAGAAGTAAAGACGGGAGAACTACGAAGGACGGATATAGGGAACAGGACAAGCCTTTCAACCTTTTACATAATCAGACAGAAAATAGTGAACGGCGCTGGTTCCGGCCAAAATAGCAAATGACAAGAGCAAACTAGACAGTAAAAGGGTGGAGTTCCCAATTAAAAATTACAACATTCCGAGTGTACAATATGCCAGTTTCCGACAGGCCGATAGCCATATTGGCAGACAGGCACGTAAGCAGATTGTCAACCAGCCAACTATTTAGACAGATAGACAGACAGCCCACCAGACAGACAGATAAACAAACAGATAACTGACTGAAAAATCGTGTCACTTGTAATTAAAAGACAACAGCGTGCGGCATGGAAGATGTATTTGAGAGAAAAAAAAAGGAGAGAGAAAGAGAGAGAGGATAGATGGATATACGGATGGATGG
This sequence comes from Peronia peronii, assembly GCA_039654565.1. Lineage (NCBI taxonomy): Eukaryota > Metazoa > Mollusca > Gastropoda > Systellommatophora > Onchidiidae > Peronia > Peronia peronii. Next base: position 613 of record JBCEWB010120298.1, on the reverse strand, counting down.
ATGGATGGATGGATGGATGGATGGATGGATGGATGGATGGATGGATGGACGGACGGACGGACGAACGAGCGGACGGATGACAGACGGACGGACGGATGGTGGATGGATGGATAGATGACTGGATGTATGGTTGGATGGATGGACGGACGGACGGACGGACGGATGGATCGATGGATCGATCGATTGATGAATGCATGAATGAGTGAGTGGGTGGATAGATGGATGGTTTGATGGATGAATGGATGTTGGGATGGATGAATTCCAATGTATGGATCGCTAGATGGATCTGTGGACAGATAATAGACCGAGAGAGAGAGAGTGTGTGTGTGTGAAAGAAAGATGGATACTTTTCTTATCTTGGAAACTTAAAAGTTTATACCAGAAATGCACGCTGAGAGGTCAAGAGTCTTTTATGTTCCCAAGATAGAGACTCGCAGATGGTTCCATTTCATGTCCAGCTTAGGACAGTGGCTTACGATCTCCGAGAGATGGTTCTTCTTCTGGTGCCAGCCGACATTGCCATCTGTGAGTCATCGCTGGAACAAATATTGGGGGGGGGGGGGGGGGGAGGGGAAAAAAATAAGAGATCCTGACATTGTGTATTATTCTTTAT
>JBCEWB010120275.1:0-27340 GCA_039654565.1 Peronia peronii | reverse complement strand
ACCTGGGTGGAGTCAGGAAATGTGTGTAAATTGTCTTTCCCAAGGACAAAATGTCGGGACCAGTCAGGATTCGAACCAGAGACTTTAGATCCCGAGTCTGACGGCCCAACCGCTAGGCCACCGACACCACCAAACACACTGTGTCTGTCTGTTTCGGAGCGGCGAGTTGGTCGTCCGCAGGGGGCTGAAAGGCGTAAAAAGAACGTAACGCAATGTCTCCAATCTTCTTCTAGTAGTTTGTGTGAGACAGACCGACGAAAATCTGTTCTGAGGCCTATCCACTCTGTCACAAATAAGAAAAAAATAAAGAATAAAGAATGGTACAGTGTCGGTTCGGTACGCTGTTTCAGTTTCGGCGTTTTTTTTTACAATCAAAGAACCGTCGAGATAAACGCCTCCAGGTGGTTGAAAAATGCAACTAGATCGAAACAGAGTATCAAGTTTCTATTTTGAGGACGTTAGAGTGACGTTACTGGATAGTTTGATGGAGCCGAAAGTGAAGCGAACCAGAGACGGATGCACTGTATTTGCACTTTGATACATGTACATGTATAATTATGGCCATGCCTGCCATATCAACCTCACAGAGGCCACGCATTCTCTGGGTAAATACTGCTCAGTTGGCACTCCTCCAAAATCATGGCCCCGTGCTTGCTTACAACTGCCCGCCGCACATAAACACTCAAGTACGATAAGGTATCGTCATTCATGAAACATTATTATTACTCCTCACTTCTACTTATAGTTACTCGAATGACATTATATGATAAAGTAAGCATATAGCACAGACATTACATACACACAAGTCATTTTGAGAGGGAAATTCCAAATAGAGGACTCAGATTCTATAGTCACCATACATGTACTACATAAGCAGCTTTGAGTATCATCCTAGTTCCAAACTCTGTTGGGAATTGTGCTAAAAACAACAACAACAACAACAACGAAAAGGCACGGAATCAAAACTCGGGAGGAGCACCAACCCACCTTCTTACCGGGTGCACTCAGTTGTACATGTACTAGGGCTAGTATTGGTGTATCCTACGCACACATTAACAGCGCACGCACACCGTGTCATGTTCACTTCCTCCCTGCACGCCCTTGCCTCTCCTCTCCCATACACCACTCAGCCTTGTGCCTGGTCTAGCTCTAACACCGCTAGCTATCTAATCAGGTCGGGTCAACATGACACCAGCCCAGTGAGCCGCCTTTTCAGTTAACCAGATTACACTTCTTTCCACTGCTCGGCGTAACAGGCAAAATGCGAATCTTTTTTCTCCCTCTGGTTGAAATAATATGCTCATTCAAAAAATTCTTCAGAAATTCGACATGGGGTGCAAATATTCTCATTCTTGTGTGAGATCAGATAGTCGCCGATAGAGAGGATTGAAAGGCGAGACCAGAAAGTAATCGTATTATTTTCATAACATTACTTCCTCACATTTTTGTTGGTATTTCAAATGAAACCCAAATCAATAATAATAAGAATAATAATAAGAATAAGAAGAAGAATAAAAGATGAAAAAATCACCCCCCCCCCCCCCAGCTTTTTTTGTTACATGCACTTAATAACGGGATGTAATTTAGCTGATTGGACTGAAAATAAGACAATCTATAGCAACATTGTTAGTGATGTCCCCGACACAATCATTCCCTGAGAATCTTTCACCCTCCCCCCCCTACAAACACCTTTCAACATGGACAGAGAGTGTTCAAAGGACCATTACAGTATTTGAGAAAGCAAATTTTGAATGGTAAGGTATCCCGTCTCTTATTGTAGAACTACTACAGGGATAATTGATCACATTGTTCATTCCATAGTCAAAACTAAAAGATTTCATGCATAGGTATACATTTGTGAGACCACAAGGACACATCAGTCAATATACATGTACATACAGTCTGCTCTCGAATATTAACAGTTTATCGGTCAATCACGTCAAGATGATAAGTATTCAAATAAACAATAGTATAAGCTTATATAAACAAACAAAGAATGCAGATAGTCTCTCTCAGAAAACCTCTTTCTTCCACATCTTCTATTTTAAAACACATTCGTGAAGTAAAAATGCAAAACAATGACTCCCGAAAGCCACGCTGCCTTCCTGCAGCTAAAGGTTTGATAAACATTCACATAGATACGTAATGCAAGCATTTCATTTCAGGTAATCATAGTCCATTAAATCTCCATATGGTCACTCAGATGTTTAAAAGACAGACTCAGAACACACAGACATTCAATCATATGAATATTATCTTACATGGAAACCCAGCTTTCTTTCTGGCATTCACTTGTAAGAAACATTCACCAGATACAGAAAGACTTTGTCTGTCTCTTTCTCATCTTTATAATTTGAAATAACAGTCGTCAGCAAACGAAAAAGAAAACAAAACAAATAAACACAAGAAAGTCTTAAGCATTCACATTAAAACCCCCCCCCCCAACAGATCTTGCATTCTGTAATTCTGATCATTCTTTTACACCAAACAAACCACTTTCCACAATCTTACTGGACAGATGCTGTTAGTATATCAGAATGCAGAAACTAACAAGGCGCTTTAGTTGTGAACTCTTTATATGAGGAGTTCTGCATAATGCCGGACTATAATTTCACAGATGTTATACAATGCTATGGGTACAGGGAAAAAAATGTCAATTAATAAAGAAAGAGAGCACGAAAGAACGAAAGAAAGAAAGAAAAATGTAAAAAAAAAAAAAAAAAGAAAAAAAGAAAAACAAAACACTTTTTCTTTTCTTCCAATTGACCTACAGATTTATGAATATTTTAGTTACTTATCGTCACTGCTCCATGTTACTGCTCTATGTTATGGGCATGTCAGATTTATGGCAAAATACAACTGATGTCTCGTAGCATTTCTAAGCATGAGAGCTATCATAATAGTGTCATACAAAAAATACATGGGCTAGTAGATTGATGTATCAATTCCATAAGATCATAACCAAGACATAGCTCATCGAATGACTTGTGCTATAAACAAATTCTTTCTCAATATTTCTCAAGAGATGACAATGACACATACTAAGGACACTGAAACATGTAACATTTGACTTGTGATCAGAAAAATCAGGACAACACAAACAGATGCAAAAGTGACAGAATGACAAGGAAAGGCACATAAAGTTCATTCCTACAACATTCTCACTACTGTATTCCTCAGAGCTCATTTTTTTACACTGTGATTCAGTAAATACAGTTAGCTTCCACTGCGGATCAAAGCAAGCTTCAATGATGTGCACTAACAAGTGACCACCCTCTTCAGCTGTAATTTCTAGTTATATAACAAATAAACAAACATACAAACAAAATAATATTAAGAAAAAGTGTATCTAACATTCTAAGTCTAATATTGATGCCTTGGCTAAGTAAAGAAAATATTCGAATAGATTAAATCTGCATGTCCTGAGATGTTTTCATGAAGACGTTTATTTAGAAAACTAAAACATTATGAAACAGTGTATGTGACAATCTGAGACAACTCTGACCACCTCCAGTCTTCATTGACGAGTTCGGTCCCTTCAGTTTATGCTGTGTTCCTACCAAAGAATCAAATACTAAGCAAAACAATCTCCACTGATGACATATTCATATCACATGTCTATTGTCATAATCAGCCACAAGTACCTAAATCAATTTTTTATTTTTTTTTTTACATTTGAGAAAATAAATTAAAAAAAACTCATTTGCTTGAACTGAAACAAGAGTTTCCTATTCTCAGACAATACCCACAATATTGATCCAAAGCATATACATGTAGTCAGCTTTCCTAATAAAGCATACAAGTTTTTTTTCCTACCCAAAATATATAGTCCATATGCATGGCAAGGTGGTGGTAGTTAATTTCATGGCTGAAATATTCACAATGGCACTGGTGCTAAAATTGTGAAGACATATGTTTCAGTGTATTCTCACTGTGAAATCAGTATGTACTACATACTAGCACTGATAATCACAAAACATGCAAGACAAGATTGTCAAATTTTACACATGCAAGAAAAAAACACAACAACAAACACTCAAGCCATGATTTATCCCATATTTATTCTTTTTCATTTAAATTTTTGCATTATTGTTTTGATTTTAAAAAATTAGTCAGATGTCTGAACTATGTATGACTATCAACGTTTTTCTTAGGCTAAATAAAGGACAATTCTGAACGTGGCCAAAGTGCATTTTATCAAAGTCTGATAAACTCTTTTATATTATGATCTTGTCCTTCAGTTCTGAGACAGATTGCGTATATTAACATATGCAGGTGATTTCCATCTTGCTCTTTCAGACATGCTCCATGACACTATTGATGGATAAGGTATCACATTCTCTTCTAAACAATATCAACATAAAGAAGATTCAAACAAAAAAAAACAAAAAAAAAATCAAGACACAAAAAGCTTCACAAACTAGGGAAAAAAAATGAGCAAATACCCATCAAACTGGTCAAAACTGTTCCATACTTTCCTGGCCATGCCTGTCATGTCAACTAAAATGCTTTAACAGATAACGAGCTTTTTGATCTTCAGAACATGATGTCTTCAGAACCTTGCCTGGCCTGCAATAGTTATCTCTAACATATCATGTCCAATCATATGTATGTCCAATCGCACAGGCACCTCTGAGATAAATTGATTGACATAAAGCACTAACTGCACAAACTTTCAGATTCATCATGAAACTAATCATCCAAATATATTTAACTTGTGCTTTTCATTTCTCATATTCCATTGGTCCAAGGCCTACTCTGATTTAAGACAGAAATAATAAAATGGGTAGGTGTCGTGCTAAGAAAAAATTGAAAAGGTTTATCTCATCATGAAAGCGAAACAATTTTGTACTGGCTGGCATATGCAAGAATGCAACCTTGCGTGTGTCCATTCATGAGAGAAGGGGGACTGGGTTGTGGTGTCACAGGGGGTAGAGCTAATTATCTTTATCTAACTTTATGGATACAATAAATGTTTACACACAGATGTAGATATGCTTGTATGCAGTAGGGCACCTATTACCAGCTTCCTCTTCGCCAGCCAATTAAAAAAAAATCTTTAAAATCACTATAAAGTATAAAAAAGCAAAAACAAAAAAAACTGAAAGAGTGAGTGAGTGAGTGAGTGAGTGAGTGAGTGAGTGAGAGAGAGAGAGAGAGAGAGAGAGAGAGAGAGGAGAGAGGAGAGAGGAGAGAGAGAGAGAAGACAGAAGAGAGAGAGAGAGAGAGAGAGAGTGTGTGTGTGTGTGTGTGTGAGTAACAAATCTACATTTCAGCAAAAGTCTGGATAACACTGATTCACTGAATAAGACCAATTTGACCCAGCCCCATTCTGGTACTGCAAATATGAAGTGCTAGTGTTATTTTTTTTGTAATGTCAGACAGGCTGGGTCAAAAAAGTCTGTTGATAACTGACGAAACAGAAAGAGAAATTTATCTATGCCCTACCCAACCAGAATCTCCCAGAAGTCTTGCAGAAAAAGTTATGACCATGTGCCCATCAAGACAGCAATGTTCAAGTTTACACAGGTGAGCATTTTTTTCAGTAGGCCAGTATGTGACAACACAATAATACTGACAAAGTATTGAAGTCAGCTCTTATAATGTATTTATTTTGTGTATTTTTAAAAAAACACATGCACGAAAAATCATGGAATACCTCCATCTATGTGACTTTATGAGTTTTATCCCTCTGATCTTAAGTTCGCCATATCTTTCAAGGAATATTGATGTGTGTGCATGATAATACAACTTCAAATGAATGCTGAACTTCAACAACATATGGTGAAATCTCCTGTCAAGATTTTCCACTGGCTTGCTATTAATTTTAAAAAGGCCAAAACAATGCTCATAGTCACAATGTTGCTACAATATTAGGCCTATGGCCAAACAATGCGGCCAGCATTTGACTGAAATGCGAATTTCTAGTGCACAAAAGAACTAGTTCAAATGTGAACTGACATTGGCATCGTTCTTTTGACCTTTAAGTCTATTTACTATTGATTCTGCTCTTTTTTCCCCACTGGACTGGGGTAAAAAAATTCTGGCCTGAAGAATTATGACCAGCTATTTCCTCATGCAAAATATTATTTCCGTAGTATTTGGGATTTTGAAATTTTAGTGAAAACGTTTCATACTGGGCCATTCTGGTCTACTGACAGTTAAAATGCATGGTAGGTATTGGTATCAATCTGTGGTGATTTGAATTTAATGGATAATCTAAAATGTTCTGTGTCCAACAAGTTTCTCCATAGCAGTACAAAATAGAAGGGCTCAAAGGAAAAACTCGTGATGTTACATTTTTGCGCTTTTGAGATACTGAAATTGACGTTTGGCGACTTTATGTCATTTACTGTTGATTACTATGTCTGTCAAATCAGTTATGAGTGACAGCATAATCATTAAAAAAAAAAAGCACAATGATTTTACCAAAATGCTTTGAAATGCAACAATATTATCCTCTGATGTTCTAAAATTTCTTCAATGGACATCACGAGTTTCTGCACTGAACTCTTCAAATGATTTAATTCTGAATTGCTGAAAATAATGTTAAAAATATATATAGATGCCCATATCTTATAAACAAATGTGTTTATGAGTATAATGCATTGTGCTAAATTGATATACATATCATGAGATTTTGCATGTACTTTAATACTGTTTCACCTTTAGAAAAAAATGTAAAGCAAAATATGACATGGCACGACACATCTATGGCCTAATGCAGTTGGTGACTTGAGTTATTTAACTGTCTGCTTTGACAGAGGAAGGTCACATGTAGAAGTGATCTAATCAGACATACATCTTTCTCTCTCATAAACTCCACCTTACCATCCAATGTTAGTTATGACATTATCACATGCCAATAATAATGCAATAGTAATGACAGTACAGGTGACATATGAAAGATTCAATTAAAAAATACATGAATTGAGTTGCATTTTATGACAAAAAAATATATATTTGTCATGTAAAAAACTAGTATACAACAGCATGTTCACAAAAATCTCTCTGATATCAAGCATATATAACATGTTACTATACTGTTCTACCCTGTCACATTTAGTAACTACTACTGCATGATTTCTGACAGTTTCAAGTGGTATAGATAGACTGATTAGAATGGAACATTAAATTTTCATGAGTACAGGATAACATTATGATTACAGACGCTCAATGTGTGCCCCTCAGAATACTCGGCAACTTGAACTACTGATGCTATAGTCTGGTTGTCTTTATGACTCTCAAGAATGCCTTTCCAGAATGATCATGCAAACTGCTTCAGTAATATGATTTATGAACTTATCCATGGCAGCAGGAAACAGTAAAAATTGGCTGTTGTTAGGGAATCTGTATATTAACACATTTACATTAGTTAGATATTACAACCTCTTGAAATCAAGGAGTGTTCTTGTGGACACACTGCAAAATTTCCTTAAAAAAAATATTATACATTCCATTATTTTCACATTTTGTCTTTCTCTTTCTCTCTTTCTCTGTCGAGTTCATCCATCTCTCATTCTATTGCATAAAAATGGCATTCTGCCGGATTATGTATCAATAGTGGACAAAATATATAAAAAATTGTCTGGCCCTGTTTGTTCAGCCATTATTCACACTTGCGTAGTTGACTGATATATCTAAGATTCCCTGTGAATGTTACATTGCAGATACTTGACGGACAATCTGTGGTTAAGTGTGAGTTAGTCTCACTCACCTCAAAAGATGACATTTTTCACATTGCTATACCCATATTACTGCAAAACGTACTTCATTGCATTTTAATTCTTAAAAATTATAAAAATGAAACAAAAAAGTAAAATGATTAAAAAAAAAAAAATAGTACTGCAATTCGTAAAAAAAATGAAAATACAAATAAAAAAAAAAATAAAGCTACAATTTTGAAAAAGATAAAAAAAAGTTTCTGGGCAATTTCCAAAAATAAAGAGCAATAACTCAAAAAAATAAATGTAATTATATTTTTAACCAATAACAATACATGCATTTATCTAACTGTAAAGAGATAGGCTAATGATATTTATCCTCAATCGCGAGCAGTCATAATTTGCTACAACTACTACAAATCAAAGGCATCTTCTCACTCGGCATGATGTGACTTTTACCATCACTGCAAATAATCCTCAGAGGTAGATTTGCAGTGCAAATATACATTATGGATACGATTCAGATACTGAACACAACCTACAGAAACTTACATATTCCTTTCTATACCAAATTTTTTGGTCTGGCGAAATGCATACATATATTCAGTTAAGTTAGTCTGACATAATCATTTTATGTGAAGATTGTATGTTATGACAATGATTCTGTCAACGAGAGCATGCAACCTTTTTTGACTTTAAAGCTGTTATCTAATTTAACAGAAAGAGCTGCAACAGGGACAGGCTAGGAGTTACTGTATTAATAGAAACCCTATGCAAATGAATGCAACCACAAAAACACAGTAGTGGTTCTCTCTGGTTTTGTTTGTAATGAAGTGGGTAGAGTGAGTCAGTCGACAGATTCACTTTTCAACACATGTATTTGAACAATTATATTATGTCACTGAATATTGTTTTGGATCAAACTTCTTCGTAGGCTTACAAGTATGCACTATCACACATTTAGAATAAAGCTTGAACCAAATAGTTTCTTTCTTTTTTTTTTTTTTTTTACATACATGGACTGATAGAGGTCAACAACATGACTCTCGTCTTATCCAAGGAGTGTGACATGTTTCAGGATGGTATGATTGCAACCTCTGAGAATTTTATTGCAGATTTCTAACTTCTCTACAACTTTGAGAGTAACATATGTGATGCACACAGAGAAATGGGCTGAGGATTCGAAATGTCAAAGATACTGTAACAATTTTACCTGGGGAAATAAAATCATTTATTATATAGATCTTTAACAATGAACAATCATCTAGTGGCAGACACTGTCTTGTTAAAATTCAGACTGTATGAAGTGTATGTCTGACCAGCTGCTTTCAGTCTTCAACAGGTTAAATAATTATGGAACGAAGAACATAATGCAAATCTGACAGGTTCAGCGCAAGATGTATTAAAGCAACAATTTGACACACTTTAATTACACTGTTCATAAATTTTATTTATTCGTCTTAATCGTGAGAGCAAGATGGGTCATTACCGCAGCTGTAGTCCACTTTGTGGATAAAAGATAACAGATGATCACAAAATCATTTCAATCCTATCTGACAGTTGCTCAGGATGGCTTCTAAAAAAATAAAGTAAATGCACAAGGCACTGTTTTCAGTTAAGCACTCTATTTAACAATATTATGTTTTATTGTAGTTTTAGATCTACCGAAAGCCACACCAGATATCGACAGGTGAAAAGAGCCTCTTCAGTAGTCCCAAACACCCCAGCGATAAAGGGACCCATGAGCTGCAAACAGATTTGCCAAAATGTTTCCTTTGGTGCTTATACTTTATATTCATAGCAACTTTTATTGTATCCTGCACTAAGCCTAGTGAACTAAGATATGTAGGACATGCCCTGTGGAACCAGGACACAGACCTTATGAAGATTTTATTAGTAGAGGCAAGACTGAGGCAAAAAGAAGAAGAGGCAGATCAACAGCTTCTCTCACTGGCAACATCACTGAGTCTAGCAGAATGAGAAACTATGAAGTTAGCAAAGAGTGAAACAAATGGAGGAGAATTACCCTGACTGTCATGGCCAATACTGCATCTCGTGATGCCAACAGATGACACACACAAGGACCCATCATTTTCAACCACTTTCTGCTAATTTCAAACAGGCCCTGTGACTCTAAACTTGGGGAAAAAAAAACAACAACATTTAAAAGCACTCAGTCACACTCAAATACAAACAAAATTTAAACTGTGTAGTTCATATGGCAATATGTTCTCTCCACAACCTGTACATAGCTGTATAAAAATTTGCAATTGGCTATGCAACATCATCATATCCAACATGAAATAAATATACTTTTCATAGGACCAACAGCCAAGTTGTAACTTGTAAGTCTGTAACTGATTTGCCCTAGATTTGTTGAATCACAGAAATGTTCCATCAAATGCTGTCAAATTCCAAACTTAGAAACTTAAGGGCAAACATAACAAAATGAATGATGGCCGGAATATTCCTTTATGAAAAAGATGAAAATTATAAAGACAAAATTTTTAAAAATTATTTGAGGTTTAGCCTGACAACTCTGCTCATGAACATATAATTTTGTTCGTAAAATTTGCATGACTGCATGGTATGGAATTTCATTGCATCTCCCCAATGCTAAATATGATCTTTTCAATGTAAAAGACAGTGGCGTATATGTATGTAAAAAGACTGGCATCAAGTCAATTTACATCTGGCATACAAGGGGGAAGAGCCAGCATCCATTATTTACATATCAGAAAATTGAAATTTGTTCAGACTCCTATGCTTTTTGTTTGCTGAAGCTATTGATTCAAACCACTGGTTTGGACAACTGTGGCTGTTCCTTCTTATTTTTTTAGATGGGACATTTAAGGCCCAGGACTAAATCCATTGACTATAGCCCTAAAAATATTAAAAACTGGACATATGTCGTTCTCCCTTTCTCTTTATTTCTAATATAATCTAAATAGTAAATTTACAAATCTAGAGCTGAAGATATAGAATCTTGATGAAATCTGCAAGTAGTACTTTACTTTGTGTCTCCCCTAACTGTATGGAGGACAAAGTTCCAAAAATACTGCTCTATTGCCAATGAAGGAAGGCCAGATCTCTCAAAAGATGCAAGGACACTCTGAAGGCTAAACTTAAATGCTGCAACATGATGTTACTTCCTGGGAAGATGTTGCCTTTGAAGAACACTGCAGAAACAACAGTGTATAGTACTGACAGCAGACTGATATTTGAGCACAACAGACCAGCTGCCATTCAGGAAAAGAATGATCAGAGAAAAAAATGGTTCATCCCTACAGGACGCCATCCTCTGTAGCATCTATGAATGACTTTGCACCTCAGCGATTGGCTTTCACTCACACTTGACAACCCATATTGACAAATAACCAGCCTGTTCTCTCATCTGTCGAAGACAATGGGAGAATCCAACTTTAACCCTACATGGGAGGCTGTCAAATGATAGAATCAAAACTGTGGGGGAATGCCATCTTGGAGTTAAAATGATTTCATTCACTGCAGTCCTGTGACCTCTTTGGAACAGTCAGGTAAACATGGCCAATCTGATCTGACTGGGATAGTCTGGTTAATATGCTCACTCCAAATCTATCTTGTTTTTCATACATGTAAACACACACATACATCAAAAGTGCATGATCAATCATGTTAAACAGACTACGACTTTTGTATCTGACAATATTCAGTCTGAAATTACAATCTGATGTGGTAATCGTTAACATATTCTATTGGCATATGGATGAGTATGATTATGGCACTGCTATCGACAATGAGCATGGAAAGAGTGAAATCCCATACCAAACAACCATCTGGGATAAATAAAAAAAAAAAGAAGAAAAAATGCAATATGGCAAAATATGGGACCCAAGGGAGTCCACTGTGAATTGCTTAATTCAGGACAACTTGCCATGAAAATATGGCCACATAAGATTCACACACACTTCATCTGGACTTGCTCTGTTCATGATAAGTCAGTATGGTCGTAATGGATTCATGCGCACCCGTGCCGGATCGTGTGGATGGTGCGGGATCTGATAGCTGTAAGGTGCGGCACATCTGTCACAGAAGGCTGAGCATTTCTTAAGGCACTCCTCACTGTAGCAGCACTGGTACTTGCGGCAAAGTTTGTAGACGATAACAATGATGACGGCCAGGATCAGGGCACTGGCAAAAGGGATGATGATGTTGATGATTCGTCGCCGATTGTCTGCGGATCCGTCATCCGCACTTTCCCCAACACCTGCTGGAACCAGACAGAGAAAATTAAGCATAAAATGACAGCAAAGTGCAAAATACTGCAGGTTTTGCCTAATGGAATTAAATTTTGTACCAAATATAATGATTTCACACATAAGGCAGTCTAAAAAGGAACCCACATAAAGGAATTTATATTCCAATAGCTGTTGTTCACAATTCAAGAGATAAAAATGAATTTTTAAAAAAAAAAAAAATACTGAAGAGAACTGCTGAATCTGAGCTTAATAAAGAATAAAGAGTGGTAACAAAATGTGTAACATGATATAACTGTGAATGTGTTTCTCCCTCCTTTATTCCCTGTTTATTTTGTGGAATATTTTTATTTTCCCCTTTGAAAGTCAGCATAATCCATAGGCCATTATGTTGAAATCATTAAAACAGTGTCATGCTATCCCATCTGTTCTATTGGAGTTGATATTGTAAGCCTGTCTGTTTAAATCATATAAAGCTAGAAGCTCATATAATGCATGACTTGGAAAAATGATAAACCTATACATCTGTACCGAACATGAATGAACACAGAATGACCTATCTCTTTCAATCTTGCAAACTGTAAGACTGACAGAGATGATGAAAAGTGTTATAAGTTGTTCAGAAGATTTATGAGTTGTTAGGCCATAACATAAAGCTCAGCAATACAAGTGTGGATTTACATGACAACTTCACACAGAAATGCACAACACACAATGAAAATGAATAAAGAAATGCAAAAGATACTAGATCTTGGACTCATGACTGCACACATTAATTGAAAGCTCTCTTCTCATAGTGCATATTTTGATATCCATCAACAACGACATCTAAGGCAGCTGAAACATGTACTATAACTGAATGAATGTTCTATTAATTAAACATGCTGGCACAGTTATGCATCAGTGCCACTGTCCTCAAACAGAACCGACTGTATTCTTTGTGTCTTATACATAGTCTCTTTCTTCTCTTTATTTCATTCTAATCTAAATAAATATGTCTAAAAACTATGTATATCTATATCGATAAACCTAAAACTCCCTCAGTTCCAAATTTTTGTATAAAAATATTTATGAGGCTGTGACAAAAGGTAGTGATTTTTCCGTCCCTTGATTACACATGACATCGTGACATTTTTTTTTTTTTTTTTAATTGATATTTTCTTTTTTCTTGCTCACAGGAGGAAAATATGTACATGCATGTATTTGGAACTTACATGGCACAACAAACAACTTACAAATAAAATAAACTTGAGCCACTTGTATGTAAGAAAAGGGAAAATATTAATGAAAAAAGTGTCATATTGTGACGTATAATCCATGGACAACATAAGTCATGATCTGTTGTCACAGTCTCTTATATCAATTGAACTGAGTAAGAGATTTGTAAGGAATTATCATTCATTGTTGAACAATTTTCTTAGTTCTATGTTCCAATTCATTCCTATGAGTCATTCTGCATTTTCACCATCAGGTCTTCACAATGCTTGTTCACTAATTATGATTTTAAGTTCTAGAACTTCCTCATCATAGACCATTTATCTTGTATCTCCATGGATAGATTATCCCCATCCTTTGGTCCTCTCAATACAATAACATCCTAATGCTATCCCCATGATTAATGGGGAACGTTTGTCTGGATCATGGTCTATTTTGTGGTGTAAAATTTGATCGGAAGGTATGATGAGCATTAAAAGCCAATGAAATTACCAGACAGGCTACAAGATTGCATAGAAGACTGGGATTGTAAATGAAACAACAGACAAAGAATAAATACATGCAGCACAGAGATCATGACGATGACAAGCAGATGGCCTGCCTGGTGGTTACTTGCTCTATTGATGATGACATAAAATATCACATTGCACAGAGGCAGCTATTAAGGACACCACTGCTGAACTGTTTTAGTCTGAGAGCAGCAGAATCTGTTACAATGCATAATCTTTAAAGAAGGGATATGACAACAAATAGATTTAATCTTTTGCTGTCTCATTCTTTAAAAATGGATCCATCCATTCAGGTACTCTTTACTCTAGTCATTTACTCAAGATTTTGGACCTGAAAATGTGAGTCATGCTGAGCTGATAAACAGATCTACTAATATCCTAGTCTGACCTAACCTGATGCAATCATTCTTTCTGTGAACCTTATCAGAATGGCAGCGTCTGTGGATAATGCATAGTGTGTGAATTGCATATGCCAAGGAATAACAGAGTTAAACATAGTTTAGAAAGATGTTTGTTGTCATTTTTGGCACAGCTCTACTGCCTAAATAAATGATTCAACAGATGTGAGGCCTTTAGGGATATCCTGGTCATATTCAAAGAAGATAAAATACTCTCCTGCATCTCATAAAAGCCATTGCATGCCATTAATTCTGTAACAACCTCAGGATCCCAAATTAGTTCAAAATCAGTCTGTCTATGCAATCTATATCTAATAATTAAGCTCAATAATTAAGCAAAAAAAGTTATGACCATATTCTGGAATCAGATTAATAAATGAGAAAAGGTTCAAAATTCATTTTGCGACAGTCAAATGGCCTTAAGATCTCTTATTCTCAATCATATCTGAAAATATGTTGGGTAGATAAACCCCCAAATCATGACTTACAAATCCACAGACAAGATCATCTATTCATAACAAGCAATACTGATGTCTAAGTCTTAAAGGTGCTTTTCGCCTTTGTCTTTTACGTACCATAAAACTAGACTGTCTCAAGCTCTGCCTTTACATGAGCAAGTAGGGCAGCCCTTGTCTCTGGCACGTACCGCCACCTCGCACAGCTGACTGTGTCCACAACTGGACATGCTGATTGTAGTGACCACTTTCGTCCAATCACTATGTAAGGTCTCACAAACAGAGGCCACATTTTTCCAGATATTGTAAAAAGCTGTAGCACATTTAACTGAAACATCTAAGTCCATGCACCCCCTTCAGTAAACAGTGGCGATGACTTTCCTCCCACTAATCACTTTCAACAGTTCTCCGATTATGCTTAGCTAAAAATACTAAAGTCCACAGAGCATTATGTTCAAAGCAAGGCTGAGTAAAGATTCCATATATCCAATCACTGTGTACTGTTCTCCTAATTACATCAGGGGTCAATTCCATCCAGTACATGTATATTTGTAGAGAATTATCACAACTGATGGCCAGTTCAATCCTGAGATACTGAAATGTCTGATCTTAAAGCATAGCTGACACTTGAAATTCCACTGAAAATCATCTTCCAAGTGCAGCATTATCTGAAGCTGGAAAATCATTTTTTTTCTAGTAAATTATGAAAATATTCTCCCAAGTGGTTGCACTCCCATGCGTTCTCTGAAGATTCTCACAAATGAAAGCTTGTTCTATCTAGGAAATTATGCAATGTATCTACTTCTATAATTTACTCCTACAACAGAATGCACACATGAACTTGCCTATCCTATCTCAAACTTCCCGATTTGCCTGGATAATCAAAGAATAAAGAATCACATTTTAATCACAGTGAGCTGGAATCCTGCGAGAGTACAGGAAAATATTCCTGCTGGAGAGACTAGGTTTTCCACTCTACTCACTGATATTCTCACTGGCCTGAGTAAAGTGATTAGGTTTCTCATGTTCTCTTGGAGAAACTCGACAAAATCAAACAGAGTTCTATTCCACCTGATGAGAAACAGATGAAAGACATTTATGAGCAAAGTTCTGTGTTTCTACACTGGCTAACAGACATGCCTATTCCAGCCACATAAATTTAAACTGAGAATTTCTTTTACTGAATCACAGATTGTTCAGAGTAACAATACTGACATCATCATGGCACCAACCAAACTCCACCTGCAAACTGTGACAGGTTTTGATTCAGTCTGGTTCTTGAAGAGGACTTCAGGTGCAGTGCTATAATAGAAACATAATATGTTTCTTCTCCCGCATTCTTTTTGACATAAAATTCCAGGTCAGTGACACTGTCGCTGAGACATGAACTCCCCAGAAGTGCACAAAAGTGGCACATTATAAGAGACTTTCATTAATATTATGTTATCAACTTCACACTATGTAATGTATATATGCATTCAAAATCTGCAACTGTTTCCATTTCTGGTATATGGCACCATGCAACATCTCTTTAAAACACTGTCAAGCATAATGTACATTATTAACCCAAGGACTTGTCATACATATGGCTCTGCTCCTGTGGTTTTTATTCATGGGTGAAGATATCATGTGAAACTGCTTGGATAATAAAATAGGCTTAACTAAAGATGGAAAAACATATGGCACTGACAGCAGGGGGGTGTAAACATCATGATCTCTGTTTTCCAATTCTAGGATCATTTTTGATAAGAGTGCAGTTGTTCTCTGTGTTACATTACTGAAAGCATGTCCTGCCCCTGTCTTTTTAGGGCACAACGTTCCTTCTCACACTACAGCAGAAAATGAACACAGTTCTGAAGTAACTACAACGTTCATTCATGCTTTGTTTATCCCATAATCCAGTCAGAAACACTGGGGTCAAATACTGGAGCAGTGCACAAAAAAGCAGTCATACATTGCAACTCTTGTGTAGGATGTCCATTTTAAAAGTACCTGCTAAGAAAAACTAAGAGAGTTCATCTCCAGTTGGAGAACTGCCATACCAGATTGTAACCAATTGTTGGAAAACTGCGCATGAAGAGAAATGAACAGCCTGGAGCTGACAATTCTGAGCAGCAATGGCTGTCAAGAAAGTGAGAGTTCCACTCAATGTTTCAAGAACAGCACTGTATAGTGATCATCAATTCTGATCAACCGTCCCCTATAGCACGTCATACAGCTAAATTACAGCAAACACCTATGGTGCTGTGGCAAGCACGCCAAACATGCGAAATGAAACAGAAGTACTTAAGTATAATAAGCTAATTCCTGAGGAAAGTTGAAGATATCATGTTGCTATAGCACCCATGTGTTTGCAAGGATTGTTTGGAATCAATCATGGTTGATTCTTCTTCGGATTCATGGGAACATGAGCTCCATCACGAGAGGTTCTTGAAACACGTGAATCATGGCGAGTAGGTCGTCCTGTGCTTCGCTGACTATGAGAACTGCTCACAGAGTCATGACGGAGACGAGATAATTCTGGCCGCACTCGTCCTGAGGAATTGTGACGCAGTGCAGGATTTTGGCGCCCCAGAGCAGGATTTGTCCGCGCAGAAGGATGGGTTAGGACTGAAGGAGCCGACTTGCTGGAGTCATGACGTGACACATGCGAGTGCTGAGACATCTGGCGAGCCATATTCATTGTGTGCCGTGAGATCTGTGACCCCCTGTGTGGCTGGCGAGGAATGACTCCCGAGGCATGGGAATATGGCGCCGACTCGCTGGAGATGCGAGACACTCGGTCTGCATCTTGCGCTTGGGCTGGTACCAGATAAACGTTGGGCGTAGTCATGCAGTTGTCACAGAAAGCCGCACACTTTTTCAAACACTTTTCATTGTCACAGCACTTGTATTTGCGGCATAACTTGAAGATGACAAAAAAGAGGATGGCAAATAAGAGGACACATACAAATGGTATGACGATTCCAATGATCTTGGTGTTGTCGCTGCCATCGTCCACCTCTGATGAGCTCCCGGACTGGGCTGCAAATCAGAAGTAAAGACAGTGAGTATTCATGTCGCTTGACACAGCTGCAATCAGTAGCAGGGTATAGAGGAAAAAGCGCAGATTAGTTGCAAGCTGGGTAGGTTAGCAGAGATAAAAGATCTGCAGTCCATGAATTCACAAAGTTGGAAGAAGCATGAGCAGGACAAGATCACTATCTACGGGAGCTATTATATATATATATTATGTTATATATATAGATATATGCATATTAATTTCCATTTCCAGACATGCTGATGTTATGAAGATACAGGCGAAAAAAAGACTCTTTTCATTAGGCAGGAGATATGGACCAAAAAAAAAAAAATGTTTCTGACAGTCATCTGAGATGACACATGCCACAGGAGCCCACATTCCTCTAAGGAGAATTACTGCATGATTGCTCATTCAAACTAGGACAGAAATACTCTGCTAGTTCACAACTGGATTAAAAAACAAGCCTGATACAGTGGATTGTGCCATGATGTGGGCATGCTAATTTTATGTAGCAAACACATGGATTTAGTCACCAAGACATTCTCCATCTCATTTCACAGGGGTTATTTTATGCATTTGCAGAAAGGCTGCCAATATGAAACCGAAAAGCTTTTATCTGTGTCAAATACAATGAAGTTATTCATCACAAAATATTTTCTGTGGATAATTTTGTCTGGTGCAGGTAAGATACAAAACTACTAGTTTTATGAGGCTAACAAAGATCAAACATGCTTCATGCTGCTCCCTGTGAAAACAGCCTTCCTCTACAAATGGCATGGCAGGAGAGTGCACAGGTGAGAGAGCAGAGGTGGCAAAAGTTGGGGAAATAACTTGTTGGTGGTATGAAGAAATTGACCGTGTGCAAAAAAGGTAAATTTCACTAACATTAAACATTTTTAGAATGTTCTCTCTTCTGGCAAGTTCATGAAAAGAAAAGTTATCTATCATTCCAGTATGGATTAGGCAAAAACCATAAATGATTTCTGGTGACTTGGCACATGGCTGATATCATCATGTTGACAATGATATGTAGTTCGAACTGTTGGTAGGTAGACTAAAGCACAAATGTATATAAAGTGACTGTGGGTGGCCGTCACCATTGCAGCATAGAGGGAATAAAACATTGCAGAATGAATACTGTGCTACTGAGCAGCTTTTTGTGCAAAGAGAAGAAAATGCTAGGAGATAAGGGAAAGGCAGGCTGGAAATGCTCACATGCAGAATATGACTAAACTGTATCTGAGAATGAATTGCTTTCAAAACACATCTAAGCCAGTCTGATAAACTGAGTGAAGGTCACATGCCACTGAAGTGAGAAAAAATAAACTACTCTGAAAGGTGAATATCATGTAAAATTGGTGATTCTGGTCGAGACCTGCAGTTTCATAATTTGCCTACATTTTGTAAAAAGTATATCATCTCAAATTTATCCCTAACTATTGTTTTAAAAATTACTTTCATCGCACCATATGGGAAACATGTATCTCCAACTTTTACTGCAGATTTCTCTGAAACTATATGTTTCTCTTGATAAGCAGGTGTCTGTAAATTCACACCCTTGTAATGGAAACTAACAATACTGACATCTAATGCAGAGTGATTTTCATATAATATGTGAATAAACAAACCAAATCCATAACAATGTGACTTCCATGAGGTTGCAGGATAAGCTACATTTTTGCCATACTACAACTTATATTAGTTTGAGTTAATCTAGTGATCATGGTCTAGGCATAGATACAAGACTACTATGCCACATGGCAATCTTTCTGGCTCTGAATTCTAACAACTGATCTTTAACATTCAAAATGTAAGGACCAAGATACAGTCCAGCATATAAATCTCTGACTTTATTTTCTCAAGAAATGTTTCATGCTTTGCCAAGATGTGTAATCCTGCTTATCTCATAGACAGATTCTACATTCTTCCTAAAAAAAAAAAAAAAACAAAACAAAAAAAAAAAAAACAAAAAAAAAACAGAAAAAGAACAAAAAAATGGAATCATGTTAAAATTGATCCAAATTTCTACTTGGTGTTCTGGGCTTCTGTGCCAGAGATCAAACTCTCTGAATCGGAAAAGAAAGGTCAATTTATAGCTAAGATCTGGTTATTAGATTCTTACCCTTGATCAATATATTCACTGTCATGCCTATATCATTGCTGGTTAGTGTATTGTTACAATAGTGACCATATCAGTTCCATGATTCGTACAAAGCAGCTATCTCTTTCTATACCTGGACTCAATGGAAAAGTCATCTTAACTAACTTTTATGTTGTTGGCAGAAACTATGCATACATACTTCCAACCCTAAAGATCGGCACTACAGACATACAAATAAACATTTTAAAAATGCAATAAAATAATAATAATAATAATAATAATAAATCTCTCTCAAGGCTGGAAGTGAAAGTAGAATATCTAAGCATGTTACATGTATGAACAGATGTTTTTAGAATTATGAAGCAACAATATACTTGCAAAGGACTAAATAATCATATCAAAAAAGTGACAGATACTAAAAAAAAAACCAAATGTTCACATATCTCTGAGAAAAACTTTCAAAAAGGTGTATAATGTGTAAAATATGTGTATAATCTTATTTCCTGGTTTTTATCAGAACTTTCAGGATCTCTCCTTTATCACATGCTTCTGCAGATAAGACTCATATGTGCTCCCGTTCAGAGACAACTGACTCAGCTTTCTAGACAAGGACAGCAATGTATCGTAAAGGCTTCAAGTCTCTCACAAAAGCAGAAGGTAAGCTAAACAAACTCTGTCATACTTTGTACCCATGTGACTAAGATAAATAGCATGGGTTACCATTACCTTCAAATAACTATGATATTTTCCACCATTTCAAAGGTTCTCACACTCTTGCTGATAAGTTCCTTGAGGCACCAATAAAGTCTATATTTTATAAATTAGTGTCAGATTCATATGACCAAGTACATGAGTTTCTGATACGTACAATGCACACTGCTGTTCAAAGAGATTTTTCTCAGTTCAGAGATTGCAAAACAAAAACAGCTTTGCTTACCTAGCAATCTTAATGCATGAATTATTCTTGGAATTCAAGGAATGTAATATAACACAGAGATACTCAGTGTAACTTTCCTGGCAATCTTAACTTATGAATTTTTTGAAATTCAAGGAGTGTAACCTCCTAAATGAAAAACACTGCTAACTAAGCCAGGGTGATCTCCCATAGTACTCATAAGAATTGAAACACAATAAACATAACTGATCAATTTGGGGGAACACATAAGCTGATTGACTGTACAACAAATTACAGTGCTGACCCGACATCTCCACTAGAGCAGCTAGCTGTTCTGTATTAGTCATATATCATTAAACATATCTTTAAATTTTCCCTTGACAAGAACAAGAATGGAAATTTCAGTTCCAAAGAACTGAACTGCTTGAGAAAGTATTACCTTCTTACCACACAGGAAGACAGCAATCAGACAGGGCCTACAGATTCTGAGTATTACATTTTAAAAATAAAAAACAATAACAGGGCTTCAAAGCTTTTATTCTCTATTTAGCCATTATAAATAAGCTGTCTTACTGCATTAGGAGCACTTAAAAAAATGTAAGATTAAAAAAATACATATAATGAATTTCACTCACCTTGTTCTTGCTCTCCTGACCTTCATTTGGTTTACTAAATAATTTTACCGTAAGCCCTAAGCTCATGCCAAGTAATCCTTTACAGAAACTGCCTTTCTATGTGAAAGAAAAGATCTAAATTTTTTAACATTTTCCCTGCAATATCGACGCAGAAGAGAGACAGACAATGCTATGGGACAAGAACTGAACAGCTAGGAGCTAGTGGATCCGTCAGTTGATCTTTGAAAGAAAAGCTTCACATGTACCCTCCCTGGCACTTACTATCTGAAAGACGAGCCTGATTCCCCTCCTGTCGCTTGCTGATCTTCTTCCTCCTGCTGGGCCCCGACGTATCTTCATTAGCTCCAGGCTGAGATTCTCCACCTCTATTGCTACTGGCTTCAGCCCCAAGGATGTTCAATAACAAGGGCCTGGGCTGGCTAGGAGCTTGCGTAGGACTGGATGTCATCCCATCAAACTCTGGTAAGGACGTGCTGTTCCTGTCGGCACTGTCACTACTACTATTGCTAACATCTACAACTATATGTGTCAACTGCGATGTCTTTCCCACACTGTGGGTGGGATGGGCTGGAGGGGCAGGGCTGCCACAAGAACTGGAATCATGTGGACATGTTGCTGAACCCACTGTGAAACAAGAAACAGTTTAAGTCGAGGAAGGAAATGACTGGGAAATGCTATTTGAACAAGAAATAAAAATTCAATCACATAAAAGCTCGAGGTGAAAGTCAGACCAAATGTTGGGCATCCAGAAGAAATGAATTGAAATGTCAAAGTGCGTTTTGTTGGGAGAACAAATTTACTGACCATGGGGTCATGCGAGTTATCTTTGCATACGAAAACAGAAGCATCATACGAGGTCACCATGACTGAGAGGCTTGGCATTGTTTCTCGGCAAAAAACTTAAGTCACAAGGGCCAATATATTTAAGAGGCCCCATATGTACATTACCCATATTAAAGAACTTTTGGCAGTAAAAAAAAAAACCTGATGAAGATTTCATAATTTCAAATTGCAAATTTCTACATACAACAATTTTTCTCACCAAAAACTGAGCAAGCACTTAAAGTTGAGACAACTTTCCTACTTTCTCATGATTGAAAGGCTACACATAGAATTAAAAGAAGCATCCCAGCTAAATTATTTTCTCATCAAAAACAAGTACACCCACTTTCCTTGCCACTAATAACAATAACCCTCTACACAGAAAATTTGACGTCGGATTCATTTCCCCTGGATGCCCAAGAAATGACCAGGGACAAATACTGAGAAGAACATCATTCAGCTTAGGAACGAAGAAATAAAAAAACAAACAAAAAAAACAGGAGTATGAGTAAAGTTTGTTAACTTTAACACACAGAAGAACTGGAAAAAATAACAAGCAAAGACCGATGAAAACGAAACAAGAGAATGTACGACATTTAATGCATTTTTAATTTGTGGCAATAGAGCCTATAAATTAACACTTGTGGGACAAACAATGATTCATTTCTTATGTCCGCAGTTGTCTTGTCTCTCAGCCTGAAACTCCATATAAGAAATTTACCTTTCATGTCAAACAAACAAACTTACCAACTGTCGGGCACACAAAGTCCTGCTCCCCCCTCCTCACTTTGCCTAGATAATGTAGAAATAACAACTGGTTGATCGCAGAAAGAAGGCTACACGACCCCTCCTTTACACCATATTATTCATCCACCATCAAAAATAAGCAATGTAGCCTTCATTTAATTCTCTACACAGGTCATCCAAACCCCATGAAATGTCACATTTTTTATAAGTAATTTGAAAGTCATTCCCATATAAGAAATGACAATGTAGATCTAATGACAATATAAATGGATACACATTTACTACATTGCATATGTACATGTTACTTAAAAAGCAGTTAAATGGGGATTGTTTTTGAGCAACCCTATTACTTCCCTTTGCCGACACAAACATGCTGAACAAGTGTAAAGGAGGAGAAAAAAAAATTCACTTTTCTTCTTGATATTTGAAAAATGAAAAAAGAAAAAAAATGATTAAATCATCATGGGAAGACAAAAAACATTTCCATGATTTTCTGGAATTGTTCATGATGTTCGTTCAGGCAAAGAGCATCAAAGTGACTTTTTCTCTCATTCGAGAGCTTGCTCATGGCAAAGAGAGGTAACAGGCTGCTCCAAAACAGTCTCCACTTCAAAGAGTTAGTAATGAAGGAGTCTTCGAGCTGACTGACCATGCGACTTCTAGGACAAAGCCTAGACTTCTCAAAAAAAAATCAACACAATGCTTGCCTCTCTCAGCGAACAACTTGCAAAACGACCTACAGACTCTTAACCATTTTTGTGCTAAAAACTTAATCTGATTTTGATCGCCTCCTTCCTATTGCTTAAAACATTCTCTTTATGCCATTCTTATCTGCTACACAAGGCCTATCAATAAATTGCAGTTCAAAAAATCCTGATGGCTAGCACCACAACAGCAGAAATATATCTCTAACTCTACCATCAAATAATCTCCTTTGATCCCTTTAAGATTTTATACTCCGAAATGTCTTGACAGAACTTTACTGCAAAGCCTGACTTTTTGTTTGACTGCTAGATATCTTACAAAAGTGTCCTCAATGGACTGAAATCATTCAAACTTCCCCCCCTCCTCCGCCACCCCGGAAGGGCAGAACTACCCCAACCATTCAGATTTTTAGTGGCTGATGGTTATTCAAGGATCTCTCACTAATGTTCCATAAATGAACAACTGCATCCCACCCAAAAGAAACTGGAAAAAAAAGACAAAATTATCCTGAAAACAGCAAAAACAAAAAAAAGACAATATGCTGAAGAATACAAGAAAACTATTGTAGAATATTCTAAAAAGGTGGGATAATATAATGAATTGAAGATAGAGGCCAAACTTACCACCTATGAGAAGACAACCCACAAGAACACAGAGCATGGCTTCCCAGTGAGCTCCCCTGCTGGATTTGGCTGTTCTGTTGTCCTCCTGCCTGCCAGGCTGTGTTGCAGTCTGCATAGCCATAAAAGCACCATTCTCTTCCACGAGACCATCTGGCTCTACCACAGCGGTCCTGGTGGTGCTGTCGGTCCGACCTTGTATCAGACTGGTGCTACAGCTCATTTTCAGCTGGCCTTCCACATGGACCACTGACTGTGGGGATAAGGCTGAAAGGAGAACAAAGAGATATGTTTTCATTTTTTAAAATGTATTTTTTAATATAATAATGAAATCAACACAGTACACTATTCAACACCACACAGAACAACTACTACTACTACCACCACCACCACCACTACCATCATCAAGCACAACAAATAGACTAGCTATCATCTCCCAGTGCTCGCATGATGGTACATTACATTCTCATTTCTCCTTTAAGTCATGAGATGACGGCACATCTGGGTGGAGCAATGGTGGTGCTGAACGCTTCCAATGTTCAACATCGCGGATTGTCAGGTGATAGAAATAGGCTTCTCTGATTCTTTATTTACAACGAGGGATCACACTGAGCCATATGAGTCACTATCATGCAGCGAACTATATCCATCAATGAAACCTAAGCAAGAAAACAGGAAAAAATTTATGCTGAAATTTGAATCCTATCTGAGGATGGGAAAGATTAGAAGATCAGAATAAGCATTTTTTTTTCTCTTTAAGTGACCGAAGCATTGTGCTTCCCTAGGCCTTAACACTGATCACTGAGCTAGAGTCTAGTAAAAAAAAAATGCAGGTTTTGCTCTCGAGAACTTTTCATCCCGCGGGAAGATTCCAATTTTGAACCCGCAGCGTCTTTTTTTTTCCCACTAGAAGCAGATGACTAACCCCACGGTCACTGTGACCTCCGAAGGCCATTTCGCCCAGTCAATGCTCACGGCACTAGACAGATCTAGATTCTAGATTCTAAGACGAGACACTCGAAGCCACACTGACCATCACTAGCCACGCGACGAAATGAGGGCACCGGCCGTAACATTACACAAACGCTCATTGTTTTGGCTTAGAAATCCTGTCGCGTGCATAATGTCTGCAAGAGTACCGCAAAACTCCGTTTGATTGTTATAGCCGCGAACGTAACGGCACGGTCAAAAAAACGTAGATCTACGCGACGTTCCAGATGTCACACCCGCGACTAAGCAAAAAAAGTTTGTACTTTTGCTAGTTCGGTGTTTTTCTTTGTTATTATTATCATTTAATTTATAAGAAACCCGGAATTTTGAAGGGGGCGGGGGGGGGGGGGGCTGAAGGTGCTTTTTTTAATTATTACAGATAGGCTATTTTAACCTTGCCCATCGCATCCGGCATGTTCAAATTAGAGAATAAAACAGTGAAAAAAAAATCGACTTTTTCAAATAGTTGCCATGGCAACGCCGCCATCTTCCATTTTGGCATCTCTAAAACAGCTAACTTCAAAATCTATCTAGTCCGCTAAATTTTAACCGAACTTGATGAAACTTGGTGAGCATCTTTTTTGACACAACATCTAAAATGTTACCTATTTTCAGCTGTTTGTTTGCAATAGAAAATTTTCTAGAAATTTTTGAAAATGCCATGTACCAAAATTTCAAATTTCGCCATTTTTTCATACTAAAAACCCATTTTTCTCTGAAACTTACCATCAGAATGGGACGCGCATATGTACGTTTTTGAGTTTTGTTGTGAACATGATGTGTGCCATATTTGGTTAGAATCGGTTCAGAAACAAAAAAGTAGATAGTAAAATACTGACAAAAAACCGG
This sequence comes from Peronia peronii, assembly GCA_039654565.1. Taxonomy (NCBI): domain Eukaryota; kingdom Metazoa; phylum Mollusca; class Gastropoda; order Systellommatophora; family Onchidiidae; genus Peronia; species Peronia peronii. The sequence goes on along the minus strand of JBCEWB010120275.1, from coordinate 1,478 downwards.
CTTTTGAGAAAAACGCGTTTAAAGTTTTTTTTTTCACGGAAAAATTGACATGGAGATTTTTCATTCGGCTTTTGGCCTCAAAACACCCTTTTTGTATATACTAGCCCTCTCTTCATGACTTCTGTGTCTTTTATTGCCTCTTCCTGGCCTTCTGGGCATAATTTTTCTCGAATTTTGTTCCCTATCCCCCTTAATTATAAGGGCTCCAATAGAGCCACTTCCGAGTTCTTGGGGGGCTGTATGTGGTCCCCATATCGTTTTCTGTCCAAACTAAGAGTTTTTTTTACCTTTACTGTGGCATAAGCTCTGAAATAGCAGAAAGAAAGGAAAGTTTTACTATTTTTAGGGCGTGGAAGTTCATTCTAGAGTATCTGCTACTGATAATCTGCATGATCATCAGTTTTTTTTTCGCCTCATAGTGGCCATCCAATGTCCATCCATGACGCTGGAATTAATGATTTTGCTAGATGAGGTCAGAATCAAGTGTTTTATGCAGTCTTTGCCTATATATAATCATATAGTGATGATCTGGACTGCATGTAGCAGCCAGATGGAGCCAAATCCTGGTTGACAGTAGACTAGGCCTAATGTTAAATGACCAGTGGTCAAACATGTTAGAATGGACATATCCACTTTTTGATACCATTTTTATACGCAGAAAAGGCAGGGCTTTTAAGAGAAAACAAAAACCCAAAATCGCATTTTTCTTTAGCAAAATCCATATTTCAGGACGCGCCCCTTCCTTTCCCCCCCTCCCACCCCCCCCCCCCCCCTTAAAAATCTAAAACAAACACGTCGTGTTAAATAAGGATTATTTTTCACCAGCCCCAGTTATTCTCTTCGTGAGATATATAAGGACTGTTGAAACAGTTTAGTAAAGAAAATACAAACAAATAAACATACAGTGAACAAAAAAGACATCTTTGAGCTTTTGGCATGAAACGCGAAGTATTAAAACTTGTACAAGAAAAAAAAAAAAAGAAAGAAAAAAAATCTAAGTTATCAGTAATTTTATTTAAAATTTTCATGTGTTTATAATTATTTCAAATAGATTAGTTTCGTTAGAGTTTATGCCTTCTGTCTTCCACCGTACTATGTTCGTCCAATTAAAATTTCAGATCATAGTTAGATATTGTCAGTTACTTTTTGAAAACACAGCCAGAGAATGTTCGTGTCTCTTTGCTCATTGTCTTACTCACCGGTGACCTTTCAGTTCTGCTGTTTTCTAAAACTCTTTACCAAACTATAGAGCTGTATATACTCGTGGATCTTGAACAAAGTCAAAAAAAAAAAAATTCCCAAACTAAGATTTTCTTGTGTAATCTTGTCTACAACGCACACAATCTTGACAAACACGTTCAGTTTGGACACGTCTGTGTAATCGCAGATTGAAATAAGTTCAATTTGTTGTTGTTGTTGTTGTTGTTGCTGTTGTTGTTGTTGTTGTTGTTGTTGTTGTTGTTGTTGTTGTTGTTGTT